>JAODAL010008010.1:0-120947 GCA_025379985.1 Phyllomedusa bahiana | reverse complement strand
GGGGCCCCCTTAGCTACCTAAACCCTACCTAAAATGGCCCCTATAGCCCACCTAACCCCTGTCTACCTGTATGGCTCCCTATAGCTACCTAAACCCCGCCTGCCTAAATGGACCCCATATAGCCAGGGGGCAGGTGCTGGAAAAGTCAGGATTCTAAGATATTTGTGTCTAAATCTCCAGGGACAAGTGGTCGGGTGACGTCATCATGGGGGACTGGACCGGATGCAGAACAAAAGGGAAAGGCCACGACGCGTAAAAGTAACGTCACCTGTGAGTCACAAGATGTAACTACACTGTAATCACTTATATGTCTACAGAGCCTGTGTACACTGGTGTCTACCACTATATGGTCACTGTATGGAGGAAATATACAGTCTGCAGAGCCTGTGTACACTGGTATATATCACTATACGATCACTGTATTGAGGTAATATACAGTCTGTAGAGCCTGTGTGCACAGGAGTCTACCACTATATGGTCACTGTATGGGGGTAATATACAGTCTGCAGAGCCTGTGTACACTAGTATATACCACTATATTGTCACTATATGGCGGTACTATTGGTCTTTGTGTACTGATCAGTAATAGTGTAGGGTTATTATTCAGTCACTATGTGGTGGTAATTTTTTGGCCATGTTCTGGCAGTATAATCAAGTCCATATGTAGTAGGGTTATTGGTAATATTGGTCTTGGTATAGTGGATTTGTTTGGTAGCAGTATGATGGTGATATGTAGAGTGAGGTATTTGTCCCTTGTATTATCTACATTACCTAACAACATGTTCTGGTACATGGTCGTGGTCAGTAGTCCCCGGAGTCGATTGCTAAGGTCTTAACAATCGACTTGAGGCCTTAACAACTGGCTTAACAACCGACTGGAGTCCGCGGAGTCGATTGCTAACTCTTATCAACTGACTTGTCTTGAGGCCTTAACAACCGGCTTAACACTACTAGCAACTTCACAACGCAGTAAATTATGTGTCCCCCAGTGAAGGTAATAGGGTCCCCCAGTAAGATATACGTCCTCCAGTAGGTGGTTATATACTTTATATGTCTCCCGGTAGGTGTGTAGTTTACAAGTCCCCCAGCAGGTATAGGGGCAGGTTACGGGTCCCCCAGCAGGTATAGGGGCAGGTTAGGGTCCCCCAGCAGGTATAGGGCAGTTACGGGTCCCCAGCAGGTATATGGGCAGGTTACGGATCACCCCAGCAGGTATATGGGCAGTTTAGGTCCTCCACAACATGGTAGACTAATGTCCCCCAGCAGATATACGATAGCTTATAGGTCCCCCAGCATATATAGATAGTTATAGGCCCCCAGCACATGTATAATAGATTATAGGTCCTCCCTGCACATATATAA
The DNA here is from genome assembly GCA_025379985.1 of Phyllomedusa bahiana. Lineage (NCBI taxonomy): Eukaryota > Metazoa > Chordata > Amphibia > Anura > Hylidae > Phyllomedusa > Phyllomedusa bahiana. Next base: position 119,585 of record JAODAL010008010.1, on the reverse strand, counting down.
ATAGATAATAGCCACCCTGCACATATATTAGCAGGGGCTATTATCTACTTTTATATGTGCAGGGTGCTATATCTACTTATAACAAGTAGATAATAGCCCCCTCTGCACATATAAAAGTAGATAAATAGCCCCTCTGCACATATAAAAGTAGATAATAGGCGCCCCCTGCACATATATACAAGTAGATAATAGGCCCCCCCTGCACATATAACAGTTAGATAATAGGCCCCCCTGCACATATATACAAGTAGATAATAGCGCCCCCCTGCACATATATACAAGTAATAATAGCCCCCCCCCCTGCACATATAATAATCCAAAAAGTATTGCTTTGGGCCCTGGCTTCTCTAGTTACGCCCCGGGTGAATCTGATAGATATGAAGATAGACTAGTCAATTTGCAAGATATTTATTATAAGATGATAAGATGAGATAGATAGATAATAGATAGATAATAGATATGATATTGGTGTGAGATAAATAGATAATATGAGATAGGATAAATATGAGATAGATAGATATGGATAGATAGATATTAGATAATATGAGATAGATAGATATGGGATAATAGAAATAGATAGATATAATAGATAGAATATGAGATAGATAGATATGAGATAGATAGATAGATATGAGATAGATAGATATTAGATAGATAGATATTAGATAGATAGATAGATAGATAGATAGATAGATATGAGATAGATAGATATGAGATAGATAGATAGATAGATAGATAGATAGATATGAGATGTGAGATAGATAGATATTAGATAGATATATATATTAGATAGATAGATAGATAGATATGAGATGTGAGATAGGTATATCAATAGATATGAAATAGATTGATATTATTATTATTATTATTATTATTATTATTTTTAAAGCGCCATTGATTCCAGGGCGCTGTACATTCGAGTGGGTTACATACATAACATAAGTCAAACGAATACAATGATAAGTGATTAATGACAATTGGCACGACAGAGGGAGAGAGGACCCTACCCGCGAGGGCTTACAATCTACAAGGAGGGGGAAAGAGACAGGAGGTGAGGGGCAGAGAGAGATATGAGAGAGATTTATAGAAGATAAATAGGAGATTAAGATGAGATAGATATGATATGTAGATAGATTGATAGATAAATAAGATGTGAGATGATGTCGGTGTCTGCATGGCTGATCTCTGGGCAGTGGGCTAGGGTGGGTCGAGGATGCGGCTTCTTCTTCCTGCGCTGGTACCTGGTCCAGGCGCAGTTGGGTGACACCGGGACACTATTGTCCCTGGAGGAGACGTCTTTGGTTATGTGGGTACAATACTAGCGGAAAGATGTCCCGGAGGCCATCCATCTCCCAGGAGCATGTATGGAAACACACAGTTTGCTTACATTATACTTTAGTCAGGTGAGGAGGGGGGAGAGGGGGACATAATTTGTTTTTTTTAATGCTTTTCTTTCCTGTCCGGTTTGCTTCATGCAGAATTTTCTTCCAACTTTTTAGTCACAGAAACTTCTGCAGGATGTATGGCTTACCCAACTGAAGGGCCTAACTGCAGCTAGCAGAAGGGTGTGATAGTAGCTTGCTAGAATAACAATATACTGCAGTGCACAAGTGCTATAGTATATTGTTCCAGCGATCAGAGATTGAGCCAAGAGAGATAGAGAGAGAAAAAATTATATCACAAGGTAATCTAGAAAAAAAGCCCCCCACTCTACAATTTTTTTTTTTTTGTGGGACAGCAAGGGGGCCCAGACAATTTGGCTGTATGGGGCCCTGAAATTCCTGATGGTAGCCCTGCCCGTGCCCTCTCCCCGGGTTGCCTGCTGGGGACGGGTAGCTGGCCACGGGACGAGCTGCGGGCGCACTCGCTCTGAGTACTTACCAGACCATGCTCCTGTCCCGTCCGCGCCCTCTGCCGGCCGAGGCGCGCGCGCCCGCTCCTTAGGGCGCACGCTCGTTCTTGTAACGCTGCCCATATATATTGGTTCGGTCCACGGTACTTCCTTGCTGGATCCATGTTGCCTAAAGCCTTAGAAAAAGCGTTCCTTAAGTGTGTTCTTGCCTTGCCGTGTACCCGACCTCTTGCTACGTTTCTCGACTCCGAATCTCTGCTGCCTGCCCGGACCTTCCTGCCTGCCCAGGACTATGGTTCTAGGCTCACGATTCTGTACCTTGCTGCACCTCGGCTGCCACCGCAAGCCCGCCACGTCAGGGGTAGCGACCTGGTAGGACTCCCGCCGCAGCAAGTCCATCCCGCTTTGCGGCGGGCTCTGGTGAAAACCGGGACCTACTTAGACTACGCTCCTTGGCGCGGTTGTTGCCACCGCTTGCGGTGGTCCAGTGGATGCACTAATCAGGCCGTTACAGTCGGGATCAGTAATTGAAGAGTTTTTCCAAATATATTGCTTTATTTTTTTGGCTTTGTTGAGGAGGTAGGAGACATTTTAGCTGCACACAAGTATCTCTAGGTTACCGACCTGCTCTCTCCGTCTCTCTCTGTTCTGTCTTATCTCATAGCAGGGATTACACCACAGGCTGGACTGCTGGCAGCTTAAGAGCAGTGTTTTATCTCAAACAAGTCTCCTTTGTTTGTTTACTTTGAGCTCTGTAGCTCTCTGCACTCACCGATAACCTCTCTTGCTCTCATGCCAGTGTTAGAAGAGCTGTGAATGCCGATCTGATATGCTTAACAATACTATATAAACACCTACAGCCCGACCAGGAAGAGACAGGATACGTGATCTAATACCCCTTTAATTCAGTGAGGATTTCCTAGAAAAGATACCATTGTAGCAAGTGCAATGTTCTGAGCAGAACTACATGTGTACTTGTCTTTACTCTTTGATTGTAAACAAGAATATTTTCATCTACAGACAAGCCTGGAAATGTCATTTCTTTTGTATGATTGGAAAGCAAGCTGTCATTAGCAGGGTGGCTCAGTGGTTAGCGCTCATGCCATGCAGTACTGGGATGCTTGGTTCAAATCCCACCAGAGTCATCATCTGCAGGGAGTTTGTATGTTCTCCCTGCGTTTGCATGGGTTTCTTGTTGGTACTCTGGTTTCTCGCCACACTCTAAAAACATACAATAGACTAATCTGGAAATAAGACTGTGAGCCCCAATGGGGACAGGGAGCAGTGTGAATAATGACAACCGAGCAGCAGAATATAACAATGCTATAGTAAATTGGTCAACTTTTTATGATGAAGACACCAGCAAAAACAGATAGTCTTCCTGGAGAACTAAACTGCATATGTACAGGCTTTAATATACTCCTCTGTAGTTCCCTGTGACCTAGCAATAGCTTCCTGCACGGTTCATAGTGACATATACCGTGGGCCTTAGGCTGTGTTCACACGGCTTATTTGCAGGGCGTAATTACGTCCCGCAATTACGCCGTGTGGACGGGAGCGGGGGCGCCGGCCCATAGACTATCATTACCAGCGGCGCGTATACGCTGATAGTAAATGACCTGTCACTTATCTCCCCCCGCGGCGCAGAGCAGGGAGAGGAGACGTCATCTATAGTTCTCTATGAGAACTGTGGATTACCGTAATGACTGTGACGTATTCCAGCAGTAATTCGCGCTCTACGGCGCGTAATTACGGACTGAAATACGTCCCATTTTAAGCCGTGTGAACATAGCCTTAAGTTTGAAAACTGTCTAGGAATAAGGCTAAGTTCACACGGCATAATTGTGGGGCATAAATATGCCCCGCAATTACGCCGGGACTTCAGGAGCTCGCACTGGTAGGCATAGACATTCATTACTAGCGGCGCATATTCGGCGCTAGTAATTGACTTATCACTTGTCACTTATCTCCCCGCGTGTCGTATTGTACGCCCAGGGAGGGGAGGCATAATCTATAGTTCTCTATGAGAACTGTGGATTACCGTAATGACTGGGGCGCATTTCGCCCCATATTTAGCACAGTACGCCGCAAAATACGGGCCAAAATACGCCCCAGTTTGATCCGTGTGAACATAGCCTAAGACTTTCTTTGTCGCCCATAGCAACTAATCAGAGCTCAGCTTTTATTTTTCCAGACCCTATATGAAATGAAAGCTGAGCTGTGATTGGTTGCTATGGGCAACAAGGACAGCCTTACGCTTTAAGGCCTCTATCACCGGTTTTTTACGGAGATTTGCACTATTGACGAAACTCGGCAAATCCTCCAAAAAGTAAAGCCTATTTCAAAGATTCATAGAAATGGTCGCTTCCACGACGCAAAATTCGTTCGGATCCGCCGCGATGACGACGGCAAGGACGGAAAAAAAATTGACATGTCAATTTTTCGCGGATTCACCATCTACAATGATGTGTGGTGAATCGTCGGGAAACAGTACAATCTGCACCTTATGAATTATGTGCAACTGATTTTAATGATTCAGAACTATTTAATCGAAATCCTTGTAAATACGTTTGAAATAAGCCGTGTGAACGAGCCTAAGTTTTCTACATAAGGCCCGGGTGTAGGGCCCCATCTGACTTCTGGGCCCTCATTATGAAACTGTCTAGGTCTAAAACTCACTTTGTTGCCCATAGCAACCAATCAGAATTCCCGTTTCATTTCAAATAGTGCGCTGGAAAAATGAAAGGGGTGCTCTGATTGGTTGCTATGGGAAAAAAAGTGAATTTTAGAACTAGACAGTTTTCATACATATGGCCCCTAGTGCTTATTCCATGGTGATTAGGGGTATGTAAAAAGATGTAGTTCTTTTCTCATAGTTTCAGTCCATTTTAATGGCCACCTCCTCTTGAGATTAAGAACTGGTACCTCCTTCATTTTCAGAATCAATAAGGGTCCCAGTTGGCAGAACAACACCGATTTGGCTGACCAGCCATGTTAGATTTAAAGGAGTTATCTAGTAAAATATATATATTTTCTGAATCATATCTCCCACAGTTAGGCACTTTTGTATTGTACTTTCAGTACAGTTTCTGAGGGCTTCTACACCAGCCATTTCATGACGGAAGGCTCAGCAGTTTTGTGTATCAGGACAAACAGGAAGCAGCTCTATCTGGAGCCCAGGAGACCAGAGGGGTCCATTTTTTCAGGCCAGTCGTTGAAGCCATGCCTTTTTGATCATCCTGCTTCTCAAAGCTTTCAACATGAGGGAGGAAACAGGGTTGGTGGAAGGAAGATATACAGTACAAAGCAAATGATCCTGGGGCTTGCAGCTTCATAAAGCAAAGGGCTTTCAAACAGGAAATTCTGTTGCCTGGCTGCAAATAAGGGAGGCTACACAGCCCAGGAAATAACAGACTGAGAGCCCATTACTGGAGTTGATTCTTGGGCCTTCCAGTAGAGTTGATTCTTGGGGCCCATCAGTGGAGTTTTCTGGAGGCCCACCAATGGTGTTGATTCTTGGTGTCCACCAGTGGAGCTCATTCTTGGGTCCTACAAGTGGTGTTTATTCTTGTTGCCCACCAGTGGTGTTGATTCTTGGGGTCCCACCAGTAGTGTTGATTCTTGGTGCCACCAGTGGTGCTGATTATTGGGGTCCACTTGTGGAGTTGATTCTTGGTGCCCACCAGTCAAGTTCATTCTTGTGGCCCACCAGTGGTGTTGATTCTTGAGGCCTACCAGTGGTGCTGATTATTGGAGTCCACCAGTGGAGCCGATTCTTGGGGCCCACCAGTGAAATTGATTCTTGGGGACCACCAGTGGAGCTGATTCTGGAGGCCCACCAGTGGTGTTGATTCTTGGTGTCCACCAGTGGAGCTCATTCTTGGGTCCTACAAGTGGTGTTTATACTTGGTGCCCACCAGTGGTGTTGATTCTTGGGGTCCCACCAGTAGTGTTGATTCTTGGTGCCCACCAGTGGTGTTAATTCTTGGGGCCCACCAGTGGTGCTGATTATTGTGGTCCACCAGTGGAGCCGATTCTTGGGTCCCACCAGTGAAGTTGATTCTTGGGGACCACTAGTGGAGCTGATTCTGGTCTACGTAGAGTTGATTCTTGGCCCACCAGTGGGGTCAATATTGGGCTCAACCATGGTGTGATTCTTGTTGGCCCATCAGTGGTGTTGATTCTTGGGGTCCACTAGTGGAATTGATTCTTCGTACCCACCAATCAAGTTGATTCTTGGGGCCCACCAGTGGAGTCGATTCTTGGGTCCTACTGGTGGTGTTGATTCTTGGTGCCCACCAGTGGTGTTGATTCACGGGGTCCACCAGTGGAATTGATTCTTGGTGCCCACCAGTCAAGTTGATTCTTGGGGCCCACCAGTAGAGTTGATTCTTGGGGCCCACAAGTGGAGTTGATTCTTGGGGCCCACTAGTGGAGTTGATTTTTGGGGCCCACCAGTGGAGTTGATTCTTGGTGCCCTCCAGTGGTATTGATTCTTGGGGTTCACACTACAGCTACTGTACATGACTGCAAATCTCTTGCATTCTACCACTTGCTTTCTTCCACTTTATCTCTGCCTTTCTCCCTGAAAAGCATCCCTAGGCCTGCCATGCCTAGGGCCCCAATATACCCAGGGACCACCGAGGGTTTCCCTTGCTCCACTGTGGTCCAATCCAAGCCAGAGCAAAGGAAAAGCACAAAGACATCAAAGTCAGGAAAGCAACTTTTTCATTTTTTGGTTTCTTCTATTGTAAGTAAATCCCTTTGGTCCCCGTCTATGGTTCCCAATGCTTTTCTGGTCAATGTTAAATGTTGTATACTCTTTAGATGACGATACATCCATTCACTGTAAACTACTAATGTGTCCGGGACTATAAGAAACTTGTCATTTCAATTTTGCAAGCATTGGACCAATTGTGATATATGTATCCTGCACTGATCGTCTTGTGCCAGTTTTTGTTTTAAGGAAACCAATCACTCTGAAATGTTTTCTAAAGGTTATTCTTTATAGCCGGTGGTGAAGTGTTTCGTTGTTATGGGCTGAGGTAGATATCTCATGTCTTTGAAATGAAATGAGTCTGCAGAAAAATAAAGAGGAAAAATCTGAAATATTTCTCCTCATAGACATGATGAGCGTCTGCTCTGCACATCATCATCATCTAGCGAGATTGATTCCTGTCTCATCAGAGTTTATTTATATCCAGGCGCACCCTGCTTGCCAGCAGCAGGTCTGACAGGGATTGTAGGCAGGTCTTCTGGAAAAGTGCAGCTACTTGGGGGATCAATGAATCTGCTTCCCTCACCTGAGCTCAGGGAACCATACCGAAGAAGAAGAGTCAATTTTGTGCAGTTATTGTTTTCTAACCGAAAATGACCTCATGACACAACGTTATTAAACCAGCGGCGAATAAAATGCAGCAAACTCCCTTTTGCTCTTTTGATGGTTCAGAGAAGCTCCTTGCTCTGCAGATACTTGCTTTCAAACACAATGTATAATATTTCACATAGAGGTGCAGGGGTGGACATACCATATGTGCAACCTGTGCAACCACTCAGGCGCCCACTTCCACCATCCACCATGAACACAGCTAAAATCTTTCTAAGGTCTATTTAATTGGATGTAAGGAACTAACTAACTTAAAGGGGTTGTCCACTTTATTGTATTTATTATATATAATAGAAAATCAATTTTCTAATATACATGTATTAAAAATTCTGGTTCTGTACCCTTTTCTGCTAATGTAGTAGGCTCCAATCTAGAAACAAATGGTATAGCCCACATTCCCATCCATAGTAAGGATTCCTTTTGGACTAACTGTATAGAATAAACAGTCAAGTGACACCACACATATGTCACATGACCCTTAGTATTCAGGTAACAGGAGTGTATGAAGGAGCAGAACTTCTCCAGTATTATACCTCCAGCGCGACTTTATCATGTGACCCCATACAGGCATGTGACCCCTGGTACCCGGGTAATGATTGATGGAGGGCAAAAAATTCTCCTTTTACTACCCCCAGCACATCTTTCAGGGACCACCATACATCATGTGACCCTGGTCCCCGGGTAACTGTATTGTATGAGGAGCAAAAATTCTCAGTTTTATACCTCCAAAAAGGGTTTCTTATCATCTGATCAGCCCGCCGGCCCCATTGACATGCACTGTTCGCGGAGATTACGTAATCATATTGTACGTGTGGGGGGACTAAAGCACAATACGTGGTTAAATGCACGCCCAAATAAACTGTGTGAATATACCCTTAGATGTCATGTAACCCTGGAACTGACAGTCATGTTTAGTCTGCATAGTTTCTTCATGGGAGCCACTACTATGGAAAGGAATGTGGTCCATACCATTTGTTTGAGATAGGGGCCTCCTGCATTGGTATAAAAGAGGTATTGGAACAAAATTTTTTTAGACATCTATATTAGAAAATGTTATGATTTCCTATTATACACATAATAAATAAAAACAATATAAAGTGAACAACCCCTTAAGTAGTGGATTATTAGAAAGACAGAAGGGGGCGCTCTATAATGAGCTACTGGAGATAACGAGGCCCGTATATTGTTCTAGCAAAGGGGCCCTCTGCTCTCTGGGTGTGCCCTTGCAGAAGCACAATCTCTGATTCCTCCTATTAGGTAGAGGGGTCACTGGGCTTTATTAAAGGGGTTGTCTCACTACATTGATTCATGTTACCTCAGTCCTGTTTTCTTGGTTTAATTTTAAATTCAGGGGCGTGTTTACTGGCTTTATGGGCGCAGTAGAAGCCAGGTCTGTGCTATAGAAAAACCAGGCTGGGGCCTTCAGGATAGATCAACAGTCTGTAGCTATAGCGACCTGAGGAGTGATGCAGCCCATACAAGAGGGGATATTGGGAATAGGTAGGAACACTTTAAGGGACCATATTGCAAAGTGACTTTTTTTTGCAAATCTTTAACAAAAAAGCAATCCTTGTAGTGAGACAACCCATTTAAACATCAAGGCCTGCATGTGACTGCAACCCCTGTGCCCATTATATTTCTGACCCCAATTTCTCAGTCAAAGTGTCTCCCACAAAAAACACTGCAATAATCATCAGAAATAAGCTGGAGACTTCCGGTTCCGGCGCTGCCGAGAGAGGATGTAAGGCCCCGGCTCCTGTCACCCCCCACCGCAATCAGCAAAAGCTCGACCGCCACCGCCGGCCCCCAAAACCCCACAGAGGTTTTCCCAACCGGGGGGGTACCATAGCCGATGGAAAGGTCCCCTGGCAGCACACCACGGCAGCGTGATCAGGCGATCCTCCCGCGCTGAAACCAAGAGGGCCCGGGACCGCGGCACAGCAGGAGCAGCAGCTCACACACCCATCCAGCACCTGCAGCACTGGACCGGGGCCGGCACGCAACACCCGGGGAGACAGAAAACGGGGCCAGGTCCCGCAACCCCACTCCCACAGCGCCCCCAGCGCACCCCCAAATCAAGAGGAAGATTGCCTGCCGCCTAGATTATAAGGCCTGCAACGGAGGTGGAAACAAAAAGCGCCAAACCTTCAAGCTGCCTAAGTCCACATGCAAGCCTCCCTTTTTAAAACTTCAACATAAAGGCAGTCCCACTCCTCAAAATAAAAAAATGGAAATGAGGGGAATGACTGGAGATGAAAATACCATTTTTCAAGCCAGGCAAAAACTCTGTGCTCAGGCTCATTTTAACACGAGCAGGCATTGGGGGCCCTGAAAAACCCTCCAGGGGAGCAACTTAGAATGGGGGGCCCCCAGAGTTTTTAAAAAAAGGGGCCCCTTTCAGGACTTGCCAAGAGGAACTCCAAGAGCCCTGGGCTTGCGACATCCATGCCGTATTAAAAAGGGTCCCCCGCATAGGTCCTGAAAAAAGTTTAAGATACCCAGGGCCCACGACCAGCAGAAACTCGCACAGTAATTTGAAATTTCTGGACTTTAAGGGACAAGAGGGAAATTTTTAAGGGCTTTCCGCAAAGACGGCCCCCACATTTGCGGGGCAAACAAAAGGTTCTCCTTTCGGGGGATTTTTCCGCAATGTATGAGAAGCGGAGGGCCTTCAGCAATCTTTTTACTCAAGTCCAGCGAAAGATTCGTTCCCAAATTTCTTTTCCCAGTACTTAAAGGTCTGGATCCAAATGGGCCGCCCAATTTTTGCCTCCCCCAATGAGGCAGAAAAAGGACTACAAACCTTCGAAGTGCCCCCTAAAAGGGATTTCTTTCCCTGCCCACCGATAGGGCTCTGAGAGGGACGCACAAACAGAACCATAGACAAAGAACCTCCTGGAAAATGCACAACCTCTTGCCCCTTCCTCAGCACCCAAAGATCGCCGCCCCCCAAGAGAGGTCGAAAACCAGACCGACCAAGATGACCGCGGAGGTATACATGGGATTCCCTTATACATGGCACTGTGGTAGGGGGAGGTGGGAACTTCTATTTTCCACCCACTCCCCTTGTCTGGGGCCCGTGGCTTTTTGACCTCTGAATGATGGACATAGGCAGGGTTATATACAGGCTAAGACAACTTTAAACCCCTCCCCGCATTTGGGGCTGGACACCTTTGAAGGGGCCCGTTTTTCTTGCTTTTCCTAAATGATTGTACTTATTTTTGCATAATTGTTTTGTAATTGAAAGTCCCCCTCAAGGTGGTGGGGGGGGGACATTGAGAAAAATCCTCTCGGCCCAGAAAAAAAGGAAAAGCTTTTTTGGTGCCAAGGGGGCGGGAAGCTGATTCCTCCCCCTCTCGCTATTTGGTGTATTTTGTTACATAATTCTGCGTGTTTTTGCTGTTCAAAAATTTTTGTTTTGAAGTGGAGTGCTTTACCCGTATGTCCGCCCTTCTCTGGGGTTGCAACTAGGACAATCCCGGTTGTTGGCCCTTTTTTTCCTGTAGGGTATAGATTGTCACTGTGTCTGCTCCATTCGCCTGATAAAATACCATGCGGATAGTCTCCTGGAACATAAAGGGGCTCCGCTCCCCTAGTAAGCGGATGAAAGTCCTAAGACATCTTAAACGACTACACCCTGATGTCGCTTTTCTCCAGGAATCCCATTTGAGGGAAGGCGATATCAGGCGGATGGAGAAGATGTGGGTGGGCCAGGTGTTTGAATCCACATCTGTGAATGGTAAAGCTGGAGTTGTTACTTTACTGCATAAAAACTTCCCTTTCGAAATTAAATTTTCCCACCAACATGAGGGGAGGGAAGGATTTTCCCATCTGTTTATTATATGGGGAGGAAAGGAACTTAGTCTTTTTAATGTTTATGGCCCTAATGACCAAAAAAATTCCCCTTTTTTAAGGAAATAGGAAGAAAAATTGGGCGTAAAAGTGCAGTCAATTGTAGGAGGAGATATGAACTTAGTAGTGGACCCTCAAGAGGACAGAAAGGGAGACAATCGCGAAAAAAAAACTAGTCAACCGCTTGGGGGGGAAAATAACCCCACGCCCCCTACGGGAGACACTGGCCAAAATGATTGTGGAAGAGGAGAAACCCTGATAGCCAAAAATTATACCACTACCCCTCTTCCTCACCATTCCAAATTGGTTCCCAAACGATATCAAAAATCTAGCACAGGGTGGAGGGGAAGCCCAAAAAAGGGTACCTCTGACCTTTGCCCCCATTGCCAAACATGCGGAAAAATCCCCAAAAGGGCACAGACTTCTAGGAAAATTTCCCCCCCCATTGGGCTAGAACGGAATCTTCATTGACATGTTTTAAGGGGGTGGTGGAGGGAATACAAGCCAATAACAAACGCTACCTTGACCTCCCTTTTTTGGGGTGACTTTTAAGGCAGTCTTGAGAGGCAAGATTATTGCACACAATCTTCCATAAGCGTAATTTAGGAAAGCTTACAACAGCCTCAGGGTATTAGGTCTACATAAAGGTTTCCCAATGTGATCAGCTGCCAACGAGTGAAGGGGGGAGGCGGCTAAGGGGACTTTGACAATGGGGGGAACGAAGGGAAGAACTTCACCGGTCACATGTTCAATCCAACTTTTTGATATGGCAAAAAGTCGGGAAAAGTTCTCGCTAGGTTATTTAAAGGGGGAACCCCAAAAACCTACCAATCACGGCCCGGGAAAAAGCCCGGGGAAGGAACTACAGACCGGCGCAAATTTAAATAAAAACTGGACATTTCTTGTTTCCCCTATTCTCCACCCTATGACGAGACTGAGGAAAGTAAACGTTTTCTTCTAAATTTAACCCACCCCAACTTCAGATGTGAAAAGGGAGCATTTGAACTGGAAATTTTCCGAAGGGGAAGCGGGGGGCTAAAAGCAGCTAAACCCCCGGGAAGGCCCCGGGCCCTGACGGATCTCGGGGGAGGTGTAAAGGCCCTTGATCGATCAGATCGCACCGGTCCTTACAAAATTTTACAACAGGGGTTTTACAAAGGGGGCTCCTTCGCCCGAATCTAAGTTGTTTCATCAAAGTTATACCAAAAAAAGAAAGGACCCCTTTTTCCGGCCTGTAAGGCCATCTCACTTTTTGATGTGGACCAAAACTGCTTTTTAAAAAATGGTGACCGTCTGCAGAAATAATGCCCTTCCAATTGGGCCATCTCAAAAGGGTTTTTTCAAGGGGGGAGCAGCTGTAGGGAATATTAGAAGGTTTGTCAGTGTTAGAGAGGACCAAAAAAAGCCCCCTTTCCCGGGGTCACCCTGTTTAGTAGCCCTTTGACGTGAAAAAACCCCTTGACAACTTCGATGGGGTGGTTTGGCTGTGTTTGGGCAAATGGGGTTCTGGGCCTTTTGAACCTTCTCAGTGTATCTATGCCGACCCAAAGGGGACAGGTACACAACCCGGTTCCTTCTTGTAATCCCCTTCAAAAGGGGACCAACGGGGTGCCCGTATACCCCTTTATTTGTCTAGCCCCCGAGCCCCCGGCGAGTTACTGGAGGACTCAGACCTCTTCTCTGGAAATTCGATTGGAAACCCCCGGTGGGAAAACCGTTTTCGCTGGATTTAATCCCGTTCATGTCGGATCCTGTGACCCCCTCCCACAAGTCTTCGAAGTCTCAAGATTTTGGCAATTTGTCTGGATATAAGGGAATCCCTCTAAAAGTAACTGCTGAGCCTGGGCACGAACCCTCCAAGGGGCAAATTTTCCCAAAATTAGGGATTGATCTTGTCCCTTTTTCAAATCATATCACCCATCTAGGAATAAAAATTGGAAAAACACCGGGGCTCCATTTTAATTTGAACTTCCCCCCCATAATTAAAAAGATTTCCCCGGGCTTTAAGAGGGAACCCCTCCCCTGTCCAGGGAATCCACGCTATAAAAAAAAAAATTTCCCCCAAACTGTTATATCCCTACAGACCCTCCCACTCCTTTTTTTTGAAGCACTTGCTGAACAGGATTAAATTATTATTCTCAAAATTCATTTGGGCAGGAAAAAGCCCCATTGCTTTACAAAAATTTTTTGCCATCCTCGAAGGGAGGCCCTGAATTTCCTAACGTAAGGGGATACAAACCTGGCATGTTTAACCGTCATGTTGTTGATTGGTCTGAGGGGTTCCCGTGGACTCTAATTGGGATATGGAAAAGGGGTGATGCGCCCCCGCATCCCTTTCTTTTAAAACAAAATTTTTAAAAACCGCCAGCCCAAATTAAGTCTTCAGTGATCCCTTTGGGGAAAGATTGCGGGATGGAAAAGATAGAAAGCGGCGGGGCTCTTTTCAGATACCCAAGGGGGTGCCATTTGGGGGCCATCCAGACTCCCCTTGGGAGTCAACACAATTTTGCCCAATGGAGGGCGAGTGGCCTGAAAGTGGCGGGGCCCAAACCCTTACAGACAAAGATCAAAGGGCTCACACCTCAGAAAAGGTGACAAAGTTTTCCTCCCCAGCTCACAACTGCTAGGCTTACCCCTGTATATTTTTGGCCTCTAGACAAAAAATGTCTCGAAGGAGACCTCTCTTTAAAGCCCATGACTCTTCATGGACTCCAACAAAGGGTTTGTCACCTTTCTGGATCTATGATGCATAAGGGAATGGTCATGTCTGTACGAGTCCATACCTTTCAAATTTTTGGGCCCCACGCGAAGTGATCAATTTCCCAAAAAAAAAGTGAGGGATTGTCCGTGATTAAAAAAAAATGTATTTGCGCAACGGAAGGGGTCGCAGTTTTAAAAAATTGCGATAATGCCCTCTATGGCTTTTAATTTTCCCCCTACCCCGAACTCACCAAAAAGGTTTCATCACGCCCAAGTGTGGGTAAATAAGGGGCAACTTGGGATGGCCTTTGGGAATGGTCAAAAATTTTATAGGGTTTTCTGGGACGTGTGGGATCTATATTAAAATACACTTTGGGGTACCCTAGACAAACATTATGACTTTTGTCTTCCACTGCCCCAGGCCCCCCGGAAAAGGAGGATAAAGGGTGGTTAGTGGGAAACCCAAAGGTGCCGGCAAATTTTTCAATACACTTTGGGGGGCCAAGGATGCTTACTCACTTATGGATAAACCTTCCCCGCGCCAATTACCATGATTATGGATCAATGAAAGTCTATCTAGTGGGGGTAGGATGGAACAAGAGATGCAAGGAAGCTCGCACGGCTGGGTTTTTAGACCTGGCGGTCCTTCATAGAATCCCATTACTCAAAAGAGAAATTAAAGCGTTTAAAGAACCTTTCCAAAAATCAGACTGGTATGTAGGAGAGGGATATGTGGATCTTGGGCGGACTAAAAATTTGAAATGTGTCAGATAACCGGTCAGGGAGGGTCAGAGATGGACGGACTATGCAAGAACTTTTGTCTTTTGAACAGTTAGAGAAATGCAACACCAGTAGGTTTTTTAAAGTTTAAATTTTTTCTTAAAATAAGGGTGGCTATATTAATTTTACTGTCCCGGTTGGGACATTTACTTGTTGCGGGAAAGTATCCAACGTTTTTTTTATTTTTTTTTTTGTAAACTTTATTTAAAAACCCAATAAACTTTGTTTAAAAAAAAAAAAAAAAGAAATAAGCTCAAAAAGCAGTTTCTTTAATGAATGCAAAGCACAAATGTTCTGCTCTTCCTCCTGCTCACTTGTTAAAATTCTCCTACAGGGTACAATTTGTATTCTGTTGTTTGCAGCTCCCATTGACCTGAATAAGAACAGTAATCAGCTGTGATCAGACCCCCTTGCCTGGGCAGGGCTGGCGGAGCAGCTTCCAGAAGTTATTGGGGGGAACGCAACAATCAGAAACTTGTATTAACCCCTTCCAGATGCAGGGATTTTTGTTTATTTTTCTGTCTCCATAGATATAGGAGGTCTTGTTTTTTTCGTGAGAGAATGTGATTTTTATTATACCCTATAATGTACTGGGTGACCCCCAAAAATTTCTTTGTGGGATGCTAGATAAGTAAAAACCCAATTGCACCATTTTTGGAGATTTTCCTTCTTAAAGGAGTTCAATAAACGGTTTTAGTGACATGTTATCTTTATTCTGCAGATCGGTATGATTCCAGCGCTAACACATTTTTAGAGTTTGCGTTATTATTTACTACTTTAAAAACCATAAAAACTTTGGTTTTTTTAAAATTTGCTTTGCAGATCAACAATTTTTTTTTATTTCTCCGTCTATGAACCTGTGGACCTGTGAGGGAAGAAGTTTTTATTGGTACCTTTGGGATACCTTCTATTTTTTGATTATTTGTATTCCAGTTTTTTGGCGAGGCAAAGTGACAAAAAAGAAATAAAACACTTTGGCGGTCCATTTATTTGTTTTTCTATGATGTTTAATGAATCGGACAAATAATGTCATATAGATTATGCTACCTTTGCTGAGGACAGCACAAGCTAGTGTCAGAATCTGTTTCCAGTACGTGTCCCCTTTTTTGTAAAAGCAGGGGTTCCAGAAACAAGGGCGCTGTATGTTTTTTGGGACTTAACGCCAATTTAATTTATTAGTGTGGAATGCGCCTGATTATGAACCTGTTCTACTACGGGTCATAAATCAGGCGCATACTAGCGCAAAAACGACAGTTCTGGCTCAGGTAAATCACTTTTTTAAATTGCTATACCTGTTCCAGCAGTAAATTTCCTGGATTTGCCGTATGAAGCAGAAATTATAGCTCGTTTGGTTGTAGGCGAAAGCCCCCACGCCCCCGTCTTAGGCGCATTACAAGGTGCCCGGGGCCTTGTAATGTCCTATTTGAAATGCTCCTTTAAAAAAAATATAGTGAACAGGGGCTTTTTGTCCTATTAATGCTCAAAATTGACAGCCGTTCTTTTCCAGAAAAGATCCGCCTATTCATAGCGATATTAGCCCCTATCCGTGATTAGCCCCCCTACCTTTGGGGGTTTTTCACAATTCTACCTATTCAAAGTAAAAGGTTGAATCCGCCATGAGTAGGTGAGGTTAGCCACGGGTGGGCGGGGCTCACACATGTTCATGAATTAAGTGGACTCTTTTCTGGCAGAACAGACTGCAAACTTTAAGGGGGGCACGTATGAACGGGGCTGCCCCAGATATCTGGCGCCTTTACTGCCCGTTATCAGGCGCAGTCCCATTCATACATTTTAAAATCTCCTGCACGCCTCTCCAAGGCGCCTTACATTGGGCCTGCGGCACTTTGTAATGCGCCCGATCTTGGGGGGGGGGGGCGGGAGGCGGGGTGCACTAGAACCGTCCTAGAACCGTAGCAAAGCTACATATTTGTAGCTTCGCTACGACATTTCTAGACGCATTACAGTTGGAACAGGCAGACCACTTTCAAAGTGGTTTTCCTGAGCCAGAACTGTCGCCCGAGCGCTGGAATGCGCCTGATTTGTGACCCGCTGTAGAATGGGTTCATAAATCAGGCGCATTCTATGCCGTTATAAGGCGCATGAAATTTGACGTGTTAATGCCAAATTTCATGCATATCGTCATAAATGCTGTGCAACTACTGCACCTTACAGAATAAGGGTAACACTGCTGGAAACAGCATTTCCATCACTAGCTTGTACTGTCTTCAGCAAGGGTTGCAGAACATATGTGCCTGGTTCCCTTTAAGGGTACCAATTGGGGGCCACAACTGACCCCAAGCTCCATTTTTTAATCATTTATCATGCCGCCGTCCTGTTTCCTGCAGTATATACAGTTAGTGGCTAAATGACTGTGATCAGAGTTATCTCTGACCCCAGGCACTCGCAGTGGGTGTCAGCTGTACTTAGTTCGCACCAGATGGGTATGGAGCTGGCTCAGTGAGTGAGTCGGCTCCATACAACCTTACTGATATTATAATGTAAAGGTACATTAAAAGACATTAATGGGTTAAACAAATGGCATACCAATACTCCCAGAGAGCAGAATGGAGAGTGGTGTGCAAGCATGACCTACGCTCTATTCTCAATGGAGACTTTCAGGGGCTTTTTTCCAAGAAAAGTTTGGGTCCCAGTGGTGGGACGTGCACTTATCATACTTTGATGGCATGTCCCACCAATATGCTATCAAAGTGCAAGATGGGAACACCTCTTTAAAGGGAACCTGTAACAGATAGGTGATGAAACCCTTGCTGAGGACAGCATTAATTAGTGACAGACATGCTGTTTCCTTGATTCTGTAAGATGCAGTAGTTTCAGAGCATCTACTGCTTAAATCTGGTAGTTTGCAGCCTGTTCTGCCAGTAAAGAGTCTGCTTAATTCATCAGCAGCCTCCACCCCACGGCTAGCCGCATCTGCCATTATTAACAGGTTTCTTCCTACTCAAAGTAAAAGGCTGAATCAGGCATGAGTGGACAGGGCTAGCCATAGATGGGCTGGGCTACCACCTGCTCTTAAAGGGGTTGTCTCACTACAAGGATCGCTACTTTCTATGTTAAAGATCTTGCAAAAACAAGTCACTTTTGTGTCCATTAACAGTGTCCTACCTATTCTGAGATATCCCCTCTTGTATGGGCTGCATCAGCTCCTCAGGTCGCTATAGCTACAGACCTATTCAATCTCTCCTGATAGGCTGCCAGTGCTGGTTGCTATAGCTAGGACCTGTTCGATTCTCTGATGGCTGCCAATGCTGGCGCTATGTACAGATGTGTCCTCGAGCTTGTATTGCATGAATTCAGGAGACAGGATGAGGTAAGATGAATTGATGTAGTGAGACAACCCCTTTAAATTAGATGGACTCCACTCAGGCAGAACAGGCTGCAAACTGCCAGATTTGAGCAATAAATGCTCTTAAACTCCAGCATCTTACAGAGTAAGGGACACAGCGCTGGAAACAGCAGGTCTGTCACTCGCTTGTACTGCCCTCAGCAAGGGGACATAATCTGTGTGACAGGTTCCCTTTAAAGGGATATTCCAATCTGGGACAATAGGATTTCACAGCTCTCTCCTGCGGCAGGGGAGGACGTAGAGGTGACAGCGGCATGCTACAACTAGTAGTCTTCCAAAAATCACTGTTAAAGCAGTTGTACCATTTAGACACCACCATTGTGAGTTAAACTAATGAACTGATCTGGGATCCCATGTTATCTGAACCATACGTGCACTGTAAAGATGATATTTATGGAAGTTGTCTACTGATCTCCAATAAAAGCTCTCGAACAGGGGCTCGCACCATTAGCATGCAACCTGGGTCTTTTACCCAGTGCCCCATATTTCTTTGCCCCTGGTAACACTATACCCATTGTTTCTGGGATTGGTGCTGGATTTTGCATTTGTAGATTTCCATTGTTTATGGATCCTCATCTCCATGAGTGTCCCAGGGGTTCTCAGATATCTCTAAGTCTATCAAGACCCATAATCTCAAATAACGTCCCCTTATATTGGTTGACAATGTCTTAAACAAGCCTAGAAAAAGGGTTCTCTGCTGCCCTCTTAAAGGGGTTGTCTCACTACAAGGATTGCTTTTAATGTTAAAGATCTTGCAAAAACAAGTCACTTTGTAATATATGTCCATTAATAGTGTCCTACCTATTCCTAGATATCCCCTCTTGTATGGGCTTCATCAGCTCCTCAGGTCGCTATAGCTACAGACATGTTCGATCTCTCCTGATAGGCTGCCAGTACTGGTTGCTATAGCTACAGACCTGGCTTCTACTGCAGCATAGTAGAAGCCAGTAAACACACCCCCGAATTCAAAGAGAAACCAAGAAAACAGGACTGAGGTAAGATAAATCAACATATAGTGAGACAACCCCTTTAAGCCATGTGTATGTTCACTGAGAAAGCTTGACGAAAATGTATGAGTTAAAAAAGTTTAGTTGGTTTGGTCACTATAAACTTTGTGTTTGTTTTCTGTCTGTGCTTTTTGACATTACCTGTGCTACGGTTTTCTTTTGTATCCTTCCATTACATTTGATATTTATGGTGCAAAGTTAGAGCCATTTCAAAATTTAATACATAATTTAAAGGGGTTTTCTCACCACAGGCTTTCATGGGCATCTCCACATTTTCTCTCTCTTACAGCTTCAAATCCAGGGGTGTGTCTCTCCTCCCAGGAGGCATGTATTTCCTCCCAGTAGGTGTGTCTTCTCTCACTGAAGACTTGTGATATCATCATTCTGTGTGAGCAGGGGAAGGGAGAGGATGTCACAGCTCTGCAGACCTCCTGCAGTGGTCAGTTCTCATACCTGCAGAGCTGTCACCTACCTCCGCAAGCTCATCATAACTAGAACACCTGTCCTGCATTGCTGTAAACAGTTAGGCCGTGTTCACACGGCTTATTCCCGACGGATTTGTGAGCCGTATTGAGCTCACAAATCCGCCGTGAATAAGGGGCGGGACGGGGGCGGGGCCGGAGCGCGGCGGGGGCGCCGCTCCCGGCTCCATAGACAATGCATTGTTTACGGCGCGTACGCGCCGTAGATAATGCATGTCACTTTCTCCCCCCGCGGTGGATTCGCCGAGCGGGGAGGAGCGACGGATTCCACTGTTCTCTATGAGAGCAGTGGATTACCGTAATTGCTGCCGCGGATTGGCGCCGTACTGCAGCGCAAATCCGGCGCGCAGTACAGCGCCAATCCGCGGCAAAATAAGCCGTGTGAACGAGGCCTTATACATACAGCCCGCTAATATTACAGAAAGTGACATCTTGTCATTGTGTCTGGCAGAGTATATTATATGTGTGTTATATGGGTGGAGGGAGCAGAGTGTATTATATGTGTGTTATATGTGTGGGGGCGCAGGGTATATTATATGTGTGTTATTGGGTGGGGAGCAGAGTGTATTATATGTGTGGGAGGAGCAGAGTATTATATGTGTGTTATTGGGGGGGGGGAGCAGAGTGTATTATATGTGTGTTATATGGGTGGGAATACACTACGTGGAAATCCCTAAAGAAGCATTTATGCTATCTATCATACATGAAAAAACTTTGAGACTCTCGGTTCACATATTTTGATCAAAAGATGTTTAAGCTGCCCACGACTTTCAACGTGATCTCAAAATCGGGCAGTCCTACACTATCCTTACCTCTCAATAGAGCCAATTCACGGCCTCTCACTGGGTCAACCGACCTCCATTATACAGAGAGAAAAAAATAAGCCAACACACCAGACTTGCAAGCTGCACTTCTTATGACAGCCTGTGAGAGTGGGTGGGGGAGCAGAGTGTATTATATGTGTGTTATATGGGTGGGAGGAACAGAGTGTATTATATGTGTGTTATATGGGTGGAGGGAGCAGAGTGTATTATGTGTGTTATATGGGTGGGGGGAGCAGAGTGTATTATATGTGTGTTATATGGGGGGGAGCAGAGTGTATTATATGTGTGTTATATGGGTGGGGGGAGCAGAGTGTATTATATGTGTGTTATATGGGTGGGGAGCAGAGTGTATTATATGTGTGTTATATGGGTGGGGGAGCAGAGTGTATTATATGTGTGTTATATGGGTGGGGAAGCAGAGTGTATTATATGTGTGTTATATGGGTGGGGGGAGCAGAGTGTATTATATGTGTGTTATATGGGTGGGGGAGCAGAGTGTATTATATGTGTGTTATATGAGTGGGGGAGCAGAGTGTATTATATGTGTGTTATATGGGTGGGGGAAGCAGAGTGTATTATATGTGTGTTATATGGGTGGGGGAGCAGAGTGTATTATATGTGTGTTATATGGGTGGGGAAGCAGAGTGTATTATATGTGTGTTATATGGGTGGGGGGAGCAGAGTGTATTATATGTGTGTTATATGGGTGGGGGAGCAGAGTGTATTATATGTGTGTTATATGAGTGGGGGAGCAGAGTGTATTATATGTGTGTTATATGAGTGGGGGAGCAGAGTGTATTATATGTGTGTTATATGGGTGGGGGAGCAGAGTGTATTATATGTGTGTTATATGGGTGGGGGAGCAGAGTATTATATGTGTGTTATATGGGTGGGGGAGCAGAGTATTATATGTGTGTTATATGGGTGGGGAAGAGCAGAGTGATATGTATGTTATATGGGTGGGGAGCAGAGTGTATTATATGTGTGTTATATAGGAGGGGGCAGCAGAGTGTATTATATGTGTGTTATATGGGTGGAGGGAGCAGAGTGTATTATATGTGTGTTATATGGGTGGGGGAGCAGAGTGTATTATATGTGTGTTATATGGGTGGGGGAGCAGAGTGTATTATATGTGTGTTATATGGGTGGAGGAGCAGAGTGTATTATATGTGTGTTATATGGGTGGGGGGAGCAGAGTGTATTATATGTGTGTTATATGGGTGGAGGAGCAGAGTGTATTATATGTGTGTTATATGGATGGGGGGAGCAGAGTGTATTATATGTGTGTTATATGTGTGTTATATGGGTGGAGGCGCAGAGTGTATTATATGTGTTATATGAGTGGGGGAGCAGAGTGTATTATATGTGTGTTATATGAGTGGGGAGCAGAGTGTATTATATGTGTGTTATATGGGTGGAGGGAGCAGAGTGTATTATATGTGTGTTATATGGGTGGGGAGCAGAGTGTATTATATGTGTGTTATATGGGTGGGGGGAGCAGAGTGTGTTATATGTGTGTTATATGGGTGGGGATAGCAGAGTGTGTTATATACATAGTGTATTTATATGGGTGGGGGAGAGTGATATTTGATTGCCAATGCGTCCTTCAATCAGAGTGTTCCCGTGCAGTTTCATTTTATTGTTAACAGTCAGGGGATAGTGGAAGCACAGAAGTGCAAGAAGCAGCAATACACAGCAATAGGGGGCTGTAGGAGTGGGGGGGTGGTGTCCATCCAGGGGGCTTAACTAAATATCAGGCAGCCAATCACAGCACAGGAGGCATATCCCGCATGGGGGCATGTCCCATTCAGGAGGTTTAACTAAATATTAGGAAGCCAATCACAGCCCAGGGGGCGTGTCCCATCCAGGGGGTTTAATTAAATATCAGGCAGCCAATCATAGCACAGGGGGCATGTCACGCATGGGGGTGTATCCCATAGAGAGGGTTTAACTAAGTATCAGGCAGTCAATCACAGCAAAGGGGTTGTGACCTGACCACCCAGGCTGCAGTTTTAGGTGTAGAATACACAGATTAGCTCATATCTGCAATACTAAAAGATTTAGGTAATACAAACCAATTGCAAATGAGTTTATTTTTACTGTCACCATCATTACAAATATGATCTTTGTAGCGAGAAAACCCCTTTAACTACCACTCATAGCCTGTCAATTATGCATTGTTCAGGCCCCTATTATGTCTGTAATACAGAACACATCTCAACTGCTGTGATATCCATTATAAAAGGACCAGCGAGTGTGTTGCCTAATACACAATGCGCACACACTATACAAAACCCACTTATTGACTTGCTGGCCTTGACTCATTGCTGTGCTTTTCTGAGCAATCTCTCTTTATTGTAAGGCAACTTTTGTACGTGAAATGAAATACTAGCTCCATGAAATTAATGAAAAAAGCGGTCCAACCAATGACAGCCCAGCACGTTTTAGCTTTGACTATTTAACAACTCAGTTGGAGGTTGATATAATTAATAAACAGTAACGGGCTATTGATTTTCAATTAAAACTAGTAAATGCTTCTCCTTTCATTCATATTTTATAGGCTCAATCTGCACTTTACTGTTTTTATGGTAAATAAGTGCATATATTTTACTAATACTTTAATGTGGTTGTCCAGCAAACCCAAAAAAATCAGGTTGGATGATTTTTCTGAGTCTTCATGCAGATCCCTGTAATGTTTTCTGTTCTCATTTCCTACGATGTAAAAAAAGGCAGGGCAAAAGGGGTGTGACTTTAAAGACTGTCATGAAAAAAAGTGCCTTTGGTCACCTGATCTCCTGAGCTAGACACAGAACTGTTTTCTGTGTGTGGAGACAAATGGAATTATTGGCTTCCTGTTATCAAACAGGTCACGAAGAACTAATAGAAGCCAATGGAAAATGTAAGCAAGCTACAGTGTATGGGGAGATGGCTCCGCTTGTAGAGCTCTCCCCCATTTATATCTAGGGGAGTTCTGAATATAGCTGAGCATACTCTTACAGCTATACTGGGCACTGCAATAGAAGCGCATCCATCTCTTTGTTTGCTGAGGTCAGCTTGTAGCTTGCTACAACCTAGTCTCAAACAGGAATTTTGTTATGGACTAAGACTAAGACTATTTTTTTGGTTAAGGACTATAGGTATTTTCTTATCTTTGTGTCACCGCATTTAGGTAATCAGAACTGTTTTACTTTCAGCTATGAACGTAGCCACACGGGAGCTTGTTCTTTGCAGGATGAGTTGCATTTAAAGGGGTTCTACCACAATAGAAAAAGATGACAATAAGTCACAGTGGAGACTGGAGAGCTGTTGCACTTGCGCAGTTAATCACTTTTCTATTCTATGAAACTTCCAAGTACAGAGTGACGAGTTCCAAGTTCAGCTTTGCACGGAACTCCCATAGAACAGAATGGAGAGCGGTGTGCAAGCGCGACCGCCTCTCCAGCCTGTTCTATGACTTATGAGGGCCCATTCCTGAGACAGGTGTGAATCGTAGAGGTGGAACCTGCAGTTATCAGACAATGATGGCATATACTAGCGATATGCCATGATTTTCTATCCAGGTAGAACCCCTTTAATTTCAAAATTTTGAAGGGGAGTTAAAAAGATGACTATTCGGCAAATTTTTTATGTTTTATATTCACACTATTCATTCTGTAGCATAGATGACATGTTCCCTTTATTTTATGGTCTACTATGATTTAGCAATACCAGATATGCAAACCTTTTATGTTTAACACTTTGTAAAATACTAATATATATCTTTCTTTTAAAGCCAGAACTTTTGTTTATACGTTGGTCTTAAGAGCATGGGTTATTATGGTTACAACAAAACCAATGATTAGTTTAGGTTATTACTTTCATATTTTTGACATAACAGCATTATTTAATTGTTTACTTAATGTTTTTAGATCTTTTTATTCAGTTCCATTAAGGGACTTTATTATGTGATCACCGATATAATACACTGCAATTCTGATATAATATACTGCAATACTTCAGTGTAATGCTGACAGGCAGCCTGTAAGGCCCCGCTTCTTGCAGCACATAATAGGAGTGCAAAAATGGCAGACCCTAGGCTTTCATCAGGCTCTTGGCTACAGTATCAACCAATTGGCATCCAGCGATCATGTTGTTGGAATTCCAAAAGAGTGACTGGTGAGGCTCCCTTTTACTGCTTGGATGCCGCAGTCACTATGGCCACAACACCTAAGAGGTTGAACAGTCAGGATGAAAGGTTTCTCTGATCCTAGGCATGGCTTCTGAGCTACTGGGTATCACTTTTACATACATGTACAGAATAATACTTTAAAGGGGTTGTCTCACTACAGGGATTGCTTTTATGTTAAAGATCTTGCAAAAAAAGTCACTTTGCAACATGTGCCCTACCTATTCTGAGATATCCCCTCTTGTATGGGCTGCATCAGCTCTTCAGGTCACTATAGCTACAGACCTGTATGATCTCTCCTGATAGGCTGCCAGCACTGGTTGCTATAGCTACAGACCTGGCTTCTACTACAGCCTAGTAGTAGCCAGTAAACACGCCCCTGAATTCAAAATGAAACCAAGAAAGCAGGACTGAAGTAAGATGAATCAATGTAGTGAGACAACCCCTTTAAGTTAAGACATTCTGTAACATATGTACATGATTTTGAAGGAAGGGGTTGAATATATATCTATGTAAAGGGTTTGGAGTTCAGTATCAGAAAAACAAAGCTCTCACCATCGTAAAAGATATACTAACCCCTTAATGAGTGGCAGCACTCCTATTTATGATTATCATTAATAGACCTTAATTACACACTGTAAAGTAACCACACTTTGGTAACCTGTTAATGATTGTTGATTCTCCTTTTTTAAAGGTAGTTACTAATGTATTTATTGTAGAGTGCTATATCTTTGCGTATTATAGAATAACCGCAAAACAGAAGTCTATGCAGTCATGGGTCAGGTGCATGACTATATGGTAGTCTACCATTCCTGTCTTCCTAATCATTCTGTATACAGTGCTCACATATAATGGAGACAGTAGAGCTGCAAAGTAAAAAAAACAAATCTATTTTTTTTACCTCATTAAATAAAATTGCCTGAATATGTAAAATATGGTATTTTCACTTTTTTCACACATAAAAGGCCAATATTGCAGGCGACTCACTCACTTAGCAAATGTATTATTATTGTTTGCACAGTGTGAACAAATTAGCCGTGGACTTGGACACGGTGTCCGGTAAGTGTAAAATGCCCGGGCTTATTACAAGTGGTTGGTTTTGTAGACTCTGCTCTTTCCTGATCTATATGTTAATTTATTTAATCAGCAGAATTGCCCGTGAGGGACTTTCAAAGAAAAGATTTTATGGCTGGGATCCATCTTTAATGTGAATTATTAAATTATTCATTGTAAGCTGCTAACACAATTGTCCCTGTATTACTCTTTTAACTCTTTCACTGCAGGAGAAACATGACTATCTTTAAGGAGAAGAAATGGCCATCAGGTCTCTGCAATGGTTCACACAATATGGAAAACTTAGACACCAAATGAACAAAAGACAAGTGAGTGGTATCTCTGTTCTTCAGATATCAGCTTTCCGTGTTGAGCTTATGCTTGTTAAAAAATGGTTACCATGGAATGACTCTCAAAAAAAGGCTTGGGCTGTTACAACCTGTTGAATTGATCCAAACGATATAGCACCAGACGAAAACTGAAAATTCACAGTCATTCAGCACCTGCTCTAATATGTCATAGACACATCAGAATATGTGATGAAAACCCACACTAAGAGTGGGTTCACACTAATTTCATATGTTCATGACTATTCTACTGTATCTCGTAAAATAAACATATGCGACGGAAAATAGAGCAAGACGTAGCCCACTCTGGGTTACGTGTGCTCTATTATCCCCTTTGAGGCCACCGGGGTACCTTTCTTCGCGGTTCCCCTGACGCATACCACGAACGTATGCAATAATGTCATGTGAACCCACCCTATGATACAAGGGCTTTGAGGAGTTGTTGAACACCATAACTCATTTGATGACCATGGGCTTTCAAAGAATAGTGCATTTATAGCCTCTATTGTATAATGTTGTACCGTGTTAGCCATAGAAAGTAGTAGAAGAGTGAAGAAATTAGGTGATACCTTTTAGAGACTGAGTATATTTGATGGTGCGCTTTCGAGAGTACTAGCTCCTTTCTTCAGACATGATGTTATACAAGAAACTGAAAATTCACAGACATTTTATACACAAAACACATGGACCTTCAAAGAAACTGAGAATCCTTAAAAATAACAAAATGCAATATAAGTAGAGAAGTTATTTACAACAGGTCAAGAAATAAACAGCCTGGAAACTTGCGAGGCGTGATGGAGGGATCAGTAATTCTTGTCCTTATCTCTTTGCTATCAGGTGTGATTTGTGACGCTCACAGTTCACACATAGTGTGACATGAAACTATGATGAATATTTAGTCCATTCTGCAGGGTTTGAAATTGTTGTATTAATTTATATTCCCATTCCTTCCTCTCCCGTTGTGTCTTAAAATGTCCTATTAAGACTACAATCTGCAAATCTTCAATACAGTGGTCCTCTCTGGAAAAATGTGCGGCCACTAGGAGATCAGTTCTGCTGATATTAATGGTGAATCTGTGTGAATTCATGCCCATTTCCCTGCAGGTCTTCCAATGTGGTATATCTGATTATGTATGTACAATGTCCTACCACAGGCCTCTATGTGGGGGAAACAGGGCAGAGACTCAGTCAGCGCATGTATTCACACAGATTTACCATTAATAACAGCAGAACTGATCTCCCAGTGGTCGCACATTTTTCCAGAGAGGACCACTGTATTGAAGATTTGCAGATTGTGGTCTGAATGGGACATTTTAAGACACAATGGGAGAGGAAGGTATGGGAATATAAGTTAATGCAAACATTTCAAACCCTGCAGAATGGACAAAATATTCATCATAGTTTCATGTCACACTATGTGTGAACTGTGAGGGTCCCAAATCACACCTGATAGCAAAGAGATAAGGACAAGAATTACTGATCCCTCCGTCACGCCTCACAAGTTTCCAGACTGTTTATTTCTTGACCTGTTGTAAATAGCTTCTCTCCTTATATTGCATTTTGTTATTTTTAAGGATTCTCAGTTTCTTTGAAGGTCCATGTGTTTTGTGTATAAAATGTCTGTGAATTTTCAGTTTCTTGTATAACATCATGTCTGAAGAAGAGAGCTAGAAAGCTCACCATCAAATATACTCAGCCTCAAAAAGGTATTGCCTGATTTCTTCACTCTTCTAGCCTCTATTGTGAAACTGCCAAGAGCCAAAGGCGCAGAGGATTACGCCCCCTATGTTAAAGTGATTGGTGAAGGTCTCATTGCCTAAAAAGGTTATCAGTTACGAGTGACCCATGAATGTTGATCCTACCACCCAAAGAGTTACTTACCAAGATTTCTGCAATGTATTAAATGGGGTGGGGGCACAGTTGTTCTTCCTTTGATTTATGATAAAGTGTAGGCCATTAAATTCCTTAATAAACTCTTTCTAGATGTTTCAGATACCATCAAGGAGAATATTAATTTCTACAGAGGGCAGATAATGACACGGCCTCTAGGTTATCATCATCAGGCGGCACCCCACGTCTTTCCACATCCCTGTAAGTAAGATTTTGATGTAATCCTTATTTTTACATATTTATAGAGACACAGAATGCTGGATGTGGATTGCAAACTGTTAATCACGTAATTCCTTAAAGTGGAGATATGAGTTCAGCAAGGAAAAGTTATCATAAAACAGCTGGATTACGGTGCTGTGGACTTGTCCTTAGATCTACATGCTGTTTAATGTTTTATTACAGTGCTGTTGGAAAGATTGTGAACCCTTTTTGATTTTATGCAAGTTCTTAACGTAACATCTGATCAGTAGGTAATATAACAAATAGCATAAATATTTAATAATTAAAGGGGTTGTATGAGTTTAGAAACTGGCAAAGCCTCACGACACAACTCTGTCCTCCTCCTCCATAGTTCTGTGTTCAGCCTTCCACACAGACTTGGCACTTTTAATGGATCTCCTTATACCTCACCAATCGAATATTTACCATCTTTCACTTGTATACCACTTCCTTATCTCCATCTTTCTCTGTTGATGTCCCTCAATGGTCAGTCATGGGACAGCTCATAAAATCTTATGTCTTTCGGTACTACTTCTATGCCATTGACACTCAGGTTTACCCCTCTGGCCCAAATATTAACTCTCTGTACAACAGGATCCCAAAGTGTGTATTGGTCATATTCTTCCACTTCTTAAAAGTCAACATAAAGAAAACAGATATCATCTGTTCCCCATCCCATTCCTTTCCCAGATCTATTGATCACAGTCAATGGCTCTATGCTTTTCATGGTCTTGCAAATCTACTGCTTTGAGATAACCTTTGGCGCCATCCTGTCTTTTAAACCACACATCCAAGCGCTAATTACCACTTGCCATCTCTACCTCAAAAACAATTCTCAATTCCGCTATTTTCTTTACTTTGACTCAAAAATGCTACAGTAGTTGATGTCCTTGCCATCTCCTGCCTAGATTACTGCAACATCCTTCTTTGTGGACTTCCATCCAACACTCTTGCTCCCCTCTAATCCATCCTGAACTGTGAAGCCTAGTTAATCCACCTCTTTCACCCTCTAACCTTTGAAATCTTCAAAAGTAACCTAAGAAGTCACCTCTTTTTGATAGTCTACAACCAACAATACCCCTACTGCCACCACACTACCATTCAAACAGGTCTTTCCCTTCTTCCTTCTCCCTTGTAGATTGTGAGCCATCTTGGGCAGGAATCTTTCTCGCATAGCATTGGTTATTGTACTAATTTTTGTTTAATGCCATTTACTTACACCCATTTTTGAATCTACATTGCCCTGGAAATAATGTCACAAATAATGATACTTATATAATAGCATGGTTGCTTTCTTCTAGAAAGAACACTCCTCTTGTCCATGGGCTGTGTTTGGTACTGCAACTGACCCCTATTTAAGAGTGTGGGGTTGAGCTGCAACTCCAGACATAGCATGTGATAATAAGAGATTATAAATTATATCTACAGACTGCTTTTCAACAATGCACATCAGACAGATAACGTAGAAATGACTAAAATACCATCATCACTCTTCTCAGTTGAAATTGACAAAATAAATATATCCAACGGAAAGGCATCCCCGGGGTGAAGGTCGCCATGCACATAAGATATATTGTAGGTTGAACCTGTTCATTTGGCTGGGATGGGACATCTAACATGTATGGGGGTTTCCCATACTCTACAGATGTCATGGGAACAAAGAATCTGCATATTGGATTTTAACTCTATGGCCACCTTAAAGTGGTATCCCTGTATTCCTTATAAATAAACATATCACTAGGATAATCCAAAACTTTATGATCAGTGGAGATCATTATTTTATAATCGCTGCATGCCCTTCACTGTTTTTCCCCTGCATAGCAGACCCCCGTCACTCATTAAATAAAGAACACTGTATTTCCCTACTTAGCTGGGTGGCTGGAAGCACCAATGGAGATGTAGAGCTAAACATCACTGTGGACCCCTCAGTCTTTTGAATGTTTTGCTTCCTAGGAGCTCAGGAATACCTTTTTCATGTTAAGATCTCCAGATTTACTTCACATTTTTTAAATTGGTTTATAGGGATCCACTATTAGGCAAATATATGTCAAAATATATGAGAGGATACCGATGGTTACTGATTTTGTGACAGTAAAGGGCTCAAAAATATCATACCTGCAATGTGGGTAGCAGTGTGTTACAATAGAGGTGTCTTGATGTGCCTCATATTCCACCATGTCCATTGGTCTGTATGTAGCCAGCATGTATATTTACTCAGTTTCTATATTCTGGGGCACTATAGGGTTCCAGTATTGGTGTATTACCTAATTATGTTGTGGATGGCAACAAAAGTGTTATATGTGTGATCCTTTGTGTCTCCATTTTAATGTATTAGTTAGTATAACACCATGTATGCTTTTGCACACGGCACGTAAAAGCTGCCTTTATAACTTTTTTTTTTTAATAATGTGTTTCTAAAATGGCCGCTACATATAATGCTTATAGAGATAACTGCTTTATAATCCAAGATGGAGCCTCCTTCCGGGACTACACCCAAGATTCGGACATTCCTGAACTAAAGGGAGTATATCCCAAATGAGGATGTAACCAATCACAGATCAACAGCTAGGTCTATGTGATGCTTTCTTATCTCACTAACACAAAGGAGTATAAAACCTGCCATTATTGATAATAAAGACAGAAAGCGTATTAAGACCAACTTGGGAGTTTGGTGAGATCTCTTTCTCGGTGCTGCACCTCCTAGGATAATTTGGAGACCCCACTAGGATGTAGAGCCCCTTTGAGGTTCCATCTATTACAATTACACTACTGAAGTTCACATACAATTTCTAACAAATAATTTAATCAATATATAAATGAAATGAATGTCTTTTCCATACATTATTACATTCTCTGTACTTGGGTGGAAATCTGATCATATTTGAGTTCAGATTATTATAGAAGATTCTAAATGGTTCACATACTTTCTTGTATCAGTGTATATAAGGGTGCTTTCACACAGTGCGTATTCTGGTGCGTTTTTGGTGCATTTTTTATTTTTTTTTGCAAAAATGCACAACAATTAATACTGTGCATTTCTGCAAAAAAAAAAAAAAAAAACGCTCCAAAAAACACAACAAAAATGCACTGTGTGAAAGCACGCTAAAGAAAAGTAAAACTGGGATACTTTTTATTATTAACCAGAAATGGCTGTACCAGTAGTTAATGAGACAAAAAGGTCAATGTTTCTTCAAACACTTGTTGAATACCAAGCAATTAGAACGATTTGTGCACTTCTTAGAGTCATGTGCTAGATATGAACAACTATGATTAGGTTTTATGAATGCTCAACATCATTTGTATCTCCTGTTCAGATTTTATAGCATTTATTTCATCTTAGTTCAGATTTATCCAATTAAACTAGTGAAAAGAATTCACTTTTAACTGGTACATTGGGTTTTTCCATTTGTTTCCATACAGACACCATATTCAGTACTACTCAGTTTTGACTTTATACATGGGGCTCTGGAGCCTGGAGAATAAGAGGCCCTGGGGGAACTCCTAGGCCTCATCCTGGAAGACAAAATGGCTGGTGATGCTCAAAAGGCAAGGGGACCCTGATACATACAGGTTACACCACGTAATCACCAGGAGAAAAGGGAACTGGGTCAAAGACTCATCCTTCCTTCCAGGAGGCTGGGAATACTGAGCTCCATGTTTCGTGACAGGGGTAGCATTCTCTTTGGCTCTAAGAATAAACTTCCTGCTGCCATTGAGGGCTGGAATCAATGCAGTGGCAGCAAAACGAGGCTACCCAAAAATCAATGATTTCTATGAACTCAAGACAACAATAAAAACTTCAGATCAGTTTTTCCTCCTTCAACACAACATTTTCTTTGACTTTTTTTGTTTAAAAAAACTTTTTCATTTTTTTTAGCGAAACTCTGAAAAATAACCTATTTAGTGAAAAACAGAAGTGAAAATAAAAAAAAAAGGAGGCAACAATCAAAGAAAGCTACAAAGAATCACGATACGAAGATACGCAGGTGCATCAAAGCATCATCCCAGCCGGCGAAAGGGAAGATAGAAGGAAAGGGGTGAGCTTTGAGAAACTGAACACGCACACATACAAACATACGCACAATCACACGTTGCTGTACGCACATTGGACACTGACAACCACATACGTACAGTAAAGAGCCTGTGGAGCAGAATCCACCCTAATTCTACCTCCATGTTCCATCGGACGGTACATGAGGAGGTGTCTAAGACGCAATAACACAGGTATTGCCTTTATCTCTGCTTTCTATAAAGAAAAGCAAACCCTGAAAAGAATTCTAGGGCTCATCGCACCTTCGCACCACTACAAAAAGTGAGTTGTTACATTGCTAACCACCTTCTGCACACTACAGTGCTTTTGTGGCTAACAAGTATTTGTAGGAGCCTTGGAAAGTTCGCAGGCTTGGCCACCCAGAGAGAGGCTTCCTGCGGGACGGTCCCGCCCTGCCCATTTCTGCGTCTCTGTAACCCTGTGTTGGGAAGTAGTGCCGCTCCTTATGAGGCCAGAAGGAAAACCGCAGCTGTGTCTCGAATAACAAAGAAGAGGACAGTTTGAGACCACAATCCTTGTGGAGGAGCTGCAGATGGCACAGGTTGGCCCAGAAGCCCCCTGTTACCTAAAGTTCCAAGCTGGCGATTCCTTATACAAGCCTGCAGGCTGTGTTTGTGCAGACAGTAAGAGCGTGGCCAATGCATTGGTTTAGTTGGAGGTAACCGAAGATTGCAGGAGATCACAGAGTGCAGAAAAAGCCATAAGCTCAGGCCTTGAGTTGGTGCCATTGTGCTACAGCTGTTCTTGGATGAGAAATCATGTCTTTCCAGTGCTTCACCTCTCCAGGACCACTCTTCCAAGACAGATAGATCTGCAGAGGGGATGCAAACAATTAGCGGACATACAATTTGCTTGAATATTTGACATATAATCTATAGAGTTCAGTTTGTTGTAGTTCTCAAGTAGCTCCTACCCACCAAGAGATGACTGATGGTATATGTTTCCCTAAACGTTCTCAACTAATGAGGCTTCTAATGTTGGTCTGTGGTATATAAGCTTTTATGGCACTTTAGAACCACTACTTGCTTCTGTGTCTCACGTTACTACTAAAATATATGAAAAGTGATAAGGCTCCATTTCCCCTGCCTAGTTGTAAACAGTCAGGCAAGTATATAAGCTAGTTTTAGAATCTCATATGTCACTACTTTCAAAAAACGTACCGTCATTTTTTTTTTGATAATTAGCTACCATCAAGATATTGCCTACTTGGGGTTATCTGATGTAGAACATCAATGTAGAAAGGGTTCTTGCTATCTAATCCCTTTCATCAAGACCCCATTAGCACCTGCACAGGGATGCAGCATTAAAGGGGTTGTCTCACTTCATTGATTCATCTTACCTCAGTCCTGTTTTCTTGGTTTCACTTTGAATTCAGGGGCGTGTTTATTGGCTTCTACTAGGCTGCAGTAGAAGCCAGGTGTGTAGCTATAGCAGCCAGTGCTGGCAGCCTATCAGGAGAGATCAAACAGGTCTGTAGCTACAGTGACCTGAGGAGCTGATGCAGCCCATACAAGAGGGGATATCTCAGAATAGGTAGGACACTGTTAATGGACATATATTGCAAAGTGACTTGTATTTGCAAGATCTTTAACATAAAAATCAATCCTTGTAGTGAGACAACCCCTTTAACTTTTTAGTTATCAATATGCAAAAATATACCCTCTGAAGGCAGAGTAGTATTCAGAGGTTGCATTTCTACATAGATGAGTGACACAACTGTTTATGTTCTAATGGCATTAGGGACCACCTGAGGCAGGCAAGGAAAGACCTACATATCCAGGACTGTGGTACCACAAAAGCAAATACTGTAAGGGTGGGGGTGCAATGGCTTGTCAGCAGGCCTATTCTGAATTTAGAATTTTTACTTTTAGAGTAAAAAAAGCAAAAAAAAAGTATCTAGCTAAATATTAAGAGCAAACCATAAAGTGAAATGTAATCTTAGTTTGCAGCTTTGAGAACAATAGAGTAGAGCAGATTATGAATACTGAGGGCGACATGTATGTATGGGGCTGCGTCAGTAGTCTGGCGTTCTTTCAACCCAAAAACTGGCGCAGCCCTTTGCGCTCGATGTATGAACAGGCGCACTCCAAAATTAGGCGCATTATAAAGCGCCCGCAGCACTTTGTGCCTAAGATGCGGGTGCGTTCTGGAAGCGCGTCGCTCCAACACCGTAGTATTCTACACGTTTATGACGGAAGGACAGCAAATCCAGGCGCATTACTTCTGGAACAAGTAGACCAATTTAAAAGTAGTTTACCTGAGCCTGAGTTGTCGCTTAGTAGCTAGAAAGCGCTAAGTCTATGACCTGCAGTAGAGCGCTTCATAGATTCAGGAGCATTCTATGCTACTAATGCGCGCAATAAAATTGGCGCCTGGGCACCAAAATCATACATGTCGTCCTAAATTACCATACTGAAGGAAATTTTAGCTGTCAAAGTACACCTATCATTTTTACAAACCTGTGATAAGTAAGAAGTTTCGACTAATGGTTGTGTGGGTGCCAAGACCCCCACAGTTTGCTAAAACAGCAGAGATAGCACTCAGTTGATTGCCCTGCCGCTAAGTTTCTGATCAGCTCTCCTAATAGAGCAGTATGTTGGTACATGGATTCATATAACGTCTTAAAGACTTAGGATATGTCTACACTGCATCGGACATAAAACGGCCCAAAAGCGGGCGTTTTTACTCTGAAGCAGGACCGCGGTCTTTGTCACGCTGAGTACAAAAACCGCGGTCGCTTCTTGTTTTCCTGACGTCGGCCATACAATAATATTCTATGGGAAGACGCCAAGAAAACTAAAAGCGCTGGCACATTTTACAACATGTTGAATAATACGCCGGTGCCGAAAGGCATGCAGAGGAAAGACGAGCTGTGTAGACTGCAGCTCGTCTTTCCTATTGCCGCCTATGGGGCCGCAGGAACGATCGTATCCTCGGTGCTTTTAAAAAACGAAAAGCGCGGAAGATACGATCGTTTTCCTAAGCAGTGTAAACATAGCCTTACTATGAATTTGTACACTGCTCACTCAGCTTTCTAAGGACAGTCAGTCAGAAACTAAGGAGCACAGCGCTTCTGTCCCTTAGTTTTAGTCATCAGTGTGGATCTCAGCACACTATGACAGGTATCCTTTGACAGCCAAAATGGCCTTAAATATTGTAATAATCTTTATAATACTTTATACTTTTTTAAACCCAATGCTACAAGATACAGCTGCGTTTTAACATCTGTCTTGTTCTTCTTAATATTTAGCTGCAGACT
The DNA here is from genome assembly GCA_025379985.1 of Phyllomedusa bahiana. Lineage (NCBI taxonomy): Eukaryota > Metazoa > Chordata > Amphibia > Anura > Hylidae > Phyllomedusa > Phyllomedusa bahiana. The sequence continues at coordinate 84,354 of JAODAL010008010.1, read as the reverse complement.
TCAGTTTTCTGTTTCTATCATATCTCCTCCTAATGCTAATCCACTCACAACCCCCTCATATTTGGCATCCAATTAACACATCTGTCTTCTCTCCAATCTAAGCAAAATGCTGCGGTTCCCCTCCTCATCTGTCATTGTGTAATGCAAATCCCTTCACTGCCTTGCCATGTTTTCCCTTACAATCCCCCACTTTCATATACAAATCCCTTAAACACGTTTCATTTTCAAACCCAGATCCTTTCGGTCCAATTACTTATAGTTAAAATAGGCACAAAAATACTTAACGGAAGAAGTGACATCTTTTTCAGCCTTGGGAAGTGATTAACAGTCTTTATACCAAGGCTGTTATTGTTATTGCTCACCAGTCTATGTCCTGATGTTACCTCTATGGTGTACCTATCTGGAGGTAACTTTTTTTTCTGGGAAACCAATATCTCTTAAAAAGAACCTATTTCTGATTTTCTCAACAACATCAGGTAATTACTCCATCGCACAGAACATAAAAAAAACAAAAAAATCGAATGCGTGTGATAATTGTGTGAAATATAAAATATAACTTTTACTACACAATTTTTAAAATGTTATGCGACTAGTTACTCAGTAAACTCCAAAAATAGATATATGCCTCAATTACTTGTACCTACACATATATCATAAGACCATAGGTGCTGCCAGATAGAGGTAAGAAATAAACTCATCCTATTGTGTCCCTGGCGATATCTGCACCAATAGGATGAAGCGGAGCACTCACCCCAAAAAGGGCGACCCCACACGGATGCAGAAACTCTCTCTACAGACCCAATATCTCTTACAAATAAAATGGTTGCTTCACAAAAAATTCTCCAAAATTGATTAAATTCCTTAGGCCCGTCAGTGGTAATGTGAATATATTTTGTATACTAATCGCCTTTTAGGATTTTTTTGGTTTGAGCTGGGATTATTGAGTTAGGTATACATACCTTGCCAATTACATCATTACGACTAAGCTTGTCTTTGTCCATGACAGTTATGATGATAGTCGTCTCCCTAAGTTTCTCAGTGGGCACATCAAAGATGAAAGATTCATTAAAAATAGGATTTAAACAGCGCTTCATGACAACTGTTTTTTTCTTCTCAACCCTTTTATCCTTATACATGAGCCAAACTTTAACATAAGGGTCTGTGGAATAGAAAGTGACATAATTAATAAGCTCAAACCAAACTATTTCAACACAACACAATATATTCAGTTTTGGGCTCCAATTCAGAGAATGGATGCCCTGGAGTTAGAGAAAGAGGAGCAACTAAACTGATATGTGGTATGGAACATCTTCGTTATAAGAAAAGGTTGAAAGTATTAACCTTATTTAGTCTTCAGCATTGGATCTGTTTCTTTAATAAAACGGTCAACGAGGGCTGGTGTTACATAGTTACATAGTTTGTAAGGCTGAAAAAAGACAAGACGTCCATCCAGTTCAGCCTATTTTGCTAAAGTGTTGCTAAAGTGTTGATCCAGTGGAAGGCAAAAATCCCCAATGAGGTAGAAGCCAATTGTCCTCATTTTAGGCACAAAATTCCTTCCTGACTCCAATCTGGAAATCAGAATAATCCCTGAATCAACGACTCTACTTCAGAATCCTAGTCACTATAACTTGTTATATTATTATGTTCCAGAAATGCATCCAAACCCTTTTTGAACTTTGTTATTGAATTCACCATGACAAGTTCCTCTGGCAGAGAGTTCTACAGTCTCACTGCTCTTACAGTAAAGAATCCCTTTCTATGTTTATATATAAACTTTCGTTCCTCAAGACATAGAAGACGCCCCCTTGTTCTAGATACAGTCCTGGGTATAAATAAATCTTGAGAGAGATCTTTATATTGACCTTTGATATATTTAAACATATTTATTATGTCCCCCCGAAGCCGTCTTTTCTATAAACTAAATAACCCTAATCTTGCTAATCTTTCTGGGTACTGTAGTCCACCCAGTCCTTTTATTATTTTTGTCGCCCGCCTTTGTAACTGTTCAAGCTCTACAATGTCTTTCCTTTGCACTGGTGCCCATAACTGTACACAATATTCCATGTGTGTTGTAACCAGTGACATATAATGGAAGAATAATGTTCTCATCATGTGGATCTATGCCCCTTTTAATACACCATTGGTGTTTATTTAAAAAAAAAAATGTTTTTCTGTTGTTTCTGGGGTTTTTTAAAAATATTTTTTCATACGTCACAACATGGCTTCATAGAAGACTCCAGCGACGACATGTATGAATTTTTTACTGTCATATTATACAGTCCTCTATGTCTACTTAGAACTGGTGTGTCAGTGCCAAATTACAAAAATGGTGCATGTGAATTCATAATTGCCCCAGGTGTTTATCAGGCCATCTTTAGTTCAGGCCTTTCACCAATATAAAACACTTGGTGGATTATGAAACAAAAAATCCAGATCAGATCATTGTATTCTTGTTTCCTTAACATTTTAAACAGTGTCCCAACATTTTGGAAATTGAGGTTATATTAGACTTATTCATTAGTGTCTATTGCCAAACTGTTATGAAACACTTGTTACAAATTATTACATACACTACTCACAAAAAGTTACGGATTTGGCTTTTGGTTGGAATTTCAGGATGAACATAAAGGGTGGCATGTATGTACTTTGGCGCTCAGACTACATTTTTTTTTAAGTACATTAGTAGTGTAGAATGCGCCTAAATCTATGAACCTATTCTACTTTGGGTCATAGATTTAGCGCTTTCTAGCATCAAAATAACAAATCAGGCTCAGGTAAACCACTTTTAACTTTGTCTGCCTGTTCCAGCAGTAATGCCACCAGGATTTGAATTGGAATTTAAACAGTCCTCCTCATCATGCTGTTCACATTTTGACATCGTGAGACCAAGACAACACCTTACAATTGATGAACACTACCTCACCATTGTGAGGCTTCAAGCAGGATGCTCTCAGACGGAAGTGGCCACTGAGCTTATAGTGTCACAGAGTGTCATCAGCAGGTTGTATCAGAGATACAGAGAAAGCCTGGAACAGTAACATAAATAGAAAGAAGTGGACGTCCTTAGGCTCCATCACACAATGACCACTTCATTGTAAACAATACCCTTCAAAACTGGATGATAAATGCCACACAACTCCAGGTATGTTTAAGGGAGGTGAGAGGCAACTAAGTGTCACGTTAGACCATTTGATACAGTTTACATCAGTGTGGTCTGCATGCTAGACAACCTGACCACGCCGCCAGTAACAGGTATCATTCGTCTTGGATGAGCCAGGGGGCATCTACGTTGGACATAGGGCCTAGTGGTCCTCAGTGCTGTTCAGTGATGAAAGTCGATTCACTCTGAGCAGAAGTGATGGCCGCCAACGATGCTGGAGATGTAAGGAGAGCACTATGCATCACCCAGGTCAGGTACTGGTCAGATACCCTTGCCGGTCATCTAGCACACAGACTACACTGATGTAATCAGTTACAAATGGTCTAACGTGACACTTGGTTGCCTCTCACCTCCTTTAAACATGCCCAGAGTTATGTGGCATTTATCATCCGGTTACACAATCATTGTTTACAATGAAGCGGTCATCAGTGTGTGATGGAGCCGCGGACAAAAACCGTCTCCCTGCGTGACAAAAATAACCAAATACCGGTCGGCATTTCCCAATCAGTATTTGGTATTTACCGTGTAAACGCACCGTAAGCTCAGTGGCCACTTCCGTCCTAGAGCATCCTACTTGAAGCCTCACAATGGCAAAATACTGTTGATCAATTGTAAGGTGTTGTCTTGGTCATGATGTCAAAATGTGGACAGTACGATGAGGAGGACTGTTTAAATCCCAATTCAAATTGATCTCCTGAACAGCTTTCGTGAATCCTGCCATTAAGCTCCTTGTTAGAGATCAGTTGTACAAAAAGTACTGAAACATGGAAAATTTGCATTCTAAAGTTAAAAGACAGTCTCATTTAGGTAATTTTAAAAAAAATTTCAAGAAAATTTATGTTCTTCCTGAAATTCCAACCAAAAGCCGAATATCCCTAACTTTTTGTGAGTAGTGTATGTTGATTGCAATGACACATTGCTGTTAGTCCACAATAATACTGTTACAGGCAGCATTTGGCAGCAAAACTATTTAGCAATATAGAAGTAAAAAGAATTAAGAGAAGACAGTCAAACACCCACACAGGTGTTTACATGCTTTTCTTCCAGCTTTGGTTCCATCAAATGCTTTATACAAAGGTACTCTCCATTAGCAGCATCGATGCTTCATGAAGGGACCGTATAGTGACACAAAAAGTGCCTACAGATAAGTAGCTACCTGTGATCACATCACAATCCGAATAAGGCTGAGGGTTCATACACACAGATGTATGGAGGCACACAGTGTGTCTGTAGCACATCACTATGGAGCATAGACACTCCGCAAACCATCATATGATGCTTCCTACATAACTGCATTATGGAAGTATCAGTCCTCTGGAAGCATGGTTGTCACTATAGCCGTAGAAGCTACAGAAGCTGCTATATGGCCCAGAGGGTGAGGGGGAATACTCAGTTTTCCAAGATTTTTGAAAATCTCCCTACCACCTCCCCTGTGCTAAAATAGAAAATTAACCCATACTCCTCTCCCATCCCCACCGTTCCAGCACTGCCAGAGCTCCAGTGCTTGGTCCCTCACTGATGATATCACATTCTCTGACCTCAGCTTTCACATGCCTGCATGTCCAGAATGTGACCACAATGATTGGTGCGCATCATGTGACCCATAAACTGACTCACATGGGTTTGGAGGGAACACTGAGCTTTGTCGTGCTGAAGGGCGGTGATGGGAGGATCAGTAGGGTTATTTTCTTTTACACACGGGTTTTGGGTTTTTTTTTTTTTAACAGTCTTGGAAAACACCCTTTAACCATTTTGTAGATTGTACCAAGTTAGTGGCATTCTGCTTTATAGCAATGCTTTGTTGGTTTTCTGACACATGGTGCTATTACCACTACCTTTAAAGTATACTTTACAGCGCTTCATCACATGGGACCCTTAAAATGAAGTCCCTTTGACTTCTATAGGAGAGTTTTCCCTGGGCAGCCGTGACCTGGGAAGAATTTTGTGCAGGGGGGGGGAGAGGGGGAGCGTGCATCTCCTATTTTGACTGGGGGGTCCTGTTTTTATTATACACATTTGTTCTCCTTTTAGTTTGACCCCTTTTCTTTTCTGATAACAGCAGACTACGAAAAAACTTCCTCGAAACAGGAAAGTGTCAGACTATTATTAGACCTGGTGGCCAAACAGAAAACTGCAGGACTTAAGAATTATGAAAAAATATTGAAAGTGACGGGGAAGTAAAAAAAAAAAAAGCATAACTACTCTGAGTGGTCCCCGGTTATGAGTGTTGTGCCGCAGGGCTCACTATTGGGTCCTCTCTTATTTAATGTATTTATTAACGATATAGTGGAAGGGATCGATAACACGGTTTTGATTTTTGCAGATGACACCAAGCTATGCAGGGTAGTGCAATCTATGGAAGATGCTCATAAATTGCAAGCAGACCTGGACACACTGAGTGCTTGGGCATCCACTCGGCAAATGAGGTTCAATGTGGATAAATGTAAGGTTCTGCATCTGGGTAGAAATAATCTACAGGCATCATATGTCCTAGGGGGAGAAAAACTTGGAGAATCGCTTGTTGAGAAAGATCTGGGCATTCTTGTATATTATTATTATTATTATTTTTTTTTAAAGCGCCATTGATTCCAGGGCGCTGTACATTCGAGGGGGTTACATACCAACATAAGTCAAACGAGTACAGTGATAATTAATGAATGACAATTGGCACGACAGAGGGAGAGAGGACCCTACCCGCGAGGGCTTACAATCTACAAGGAGGGGGAAAAAGACAGAAGGTGAGGGGCAGACATGTATGTGGACGGTGTAGTGACAGCAGGGTTATTGTAGGTTATAGGCAAGCCTGAAGAAATGGGTTTTCAGGTTGCTTTTGAAGCTGGTGAAAGTGGAGGAGAGTCTGATGTGTTGGGGCAGTGAGTTCCAGAGTGTGGGTGAAGCACGGGAGAAGTCTTGGAGACGGTTGTGTGAGGAGCTGATAAGGGGGAGAGCAGAGGAGAAGGTCCTGTGAGGAGCGGAGATTGCGTGAGGGGAGATATTTGGAAATTAGGGCAGAGATGTAATGGAGGGGAGAGGTGATGGAGAGCTTGGTAGGTCATAGTTAGCAACTTGAAATTGATTCGCTGGGCAACGGGAAGCCAGTGAAGAGATTGACAGAGGGGAGAGGCAGAGGAGTAGCGGGGAGAAAGGTGGATAAGGACGGGCGGGCAGAGTTGAGAATTGTTTGAAGGGGGGCAAGAGTGCTAGATGGGAGGCCACAGAGAAGGATGTTGCAGTAGTCTAGGCGGGGGATGACAAGGGCATGGACCAGCATTTTTGTAGTGTCATAGTTGAGGAATGAGCGGATGCGAGAGATGTTTTTTCAGGTGGAGGCGGCAGGCAGAGGTGAGGGTTTGGATGTGTGGTTTGAAAGATAGAGCGGAGTCTAGGATTACCCCAAGGCAGCGGACTTGCGGAACAGGTGAGAGTGTATAGCCGTTGACTGAGATAGAGAGATCAGGGGCAAGGGTAGAGTTGGATGGTGGAAAGATGATTAGTTCTGTTTTCTCCACATTTAGTTTTAGGAGACGTGAGGAGAAGAAGGAGGAATGGAAGACAGACAGTCAGGGATCTGGGAGAGTGGGAGAGGTGACATCTGGGCCTGAGATGTAGAGTTGGGTATCATCAGCATACAGGTGATAATGAAAGCCGTGTGAGGCTATGAGCTGACCCAGGCCAAGAGTGTAAAGAGAGAAGAGTAGAGGACCCAGGACTGACCCCTGAGGGACACCGACAGAGAGAGGCCGGGGGGAGGAGGTGGTGCGAGAATGAGAAAACGCTGAAAGTCCGATCAGTGAGGTACGAGGAGATCCAGGAAAGGGCCAAGTCCGTGATGCCGAGGGAGGAGAGGATTTGTAGCAGGAGGGAATGGTCGACAGTGTCAAAGGCAGAGGACAGGTCTAAGAGGAGGATCACAGAGTAGTGGCGTGAGGATTTGGCAGTTGCTAGGTCATTGGTGACTTTGGTTAGGGCGGTTTCGGTAGAGTGGTGGGGTCGGAAACCAGATTGTAGTGGGTCAAGGAGAGAGTTGGAGGAGAGGTGGGAGGACAGCTGAAGATAGACGTGCTGCTCGAGGAGTTTGGAAGCAAAAGGGAGTAGTGTAGTAGATCATAGACTACAGAACAGCATGCAATGTCAATCTGCTGCCTCTAGGGCAAGTAAGATATTGGTGTGTATTAAAAGAGGCATGGAATATGCTGAATATGCTGTTCAGTTCTGGGCCCCAGTTTATAGAAGAGATGTTATGGAGCTAGAGAGAGTACAAAGACGAGCAACCGAACTTATGAGGGGAATAGAGCATCTTAGTTATGAGAAGAGGTTAGTAGAATTGAACTTATTTAGTTTTGAGAAAAGACGACTTCGGGGGGACATGATTAATTTATATAAATATATAAATGGTCCCTACAAAAAGTATGGGGAGAAATTATTTCAAGTGAAGCCCCCTCAAAAGACAAGGGGACATTCCCTTCGACTAGAGAAAAAAAGGATTCAATCTCTAGAGGAGAAGGGCGTTCTTCACTGTAAGAACTGGGAATCTGTGGAATAGCCTGCCTGAGGAGCTGGTCACAGCAGGAACTGTAGAGAGTTTCAAGAAAGGCTTAGATAACTACCTGACACTAAAGAATATTAATGCGTATGTAGCCATGTACAATTCTGGATCCTGGCTGGTGGAGGCTCTGGGGTCAGAGATACAGTCTCTGCTGGAGCAGATTGGTTCTTGCCTTGTGGGTTCCAGAGCATTAACCAGTGGTGAGGCTGGGCATAATGTCCTTGTCCCTCTCCCTCACCCACATTTTCCCCACCCTTGGTTGAACTTGATGGACACGTGTCTTCTTTCAACAGTACTAACTATGTAACTATGTAACCAAAAATTCCTATAAAATGTGTTTAACATAAAAATGTGAGATAAATAATAAGTCATTTTTTGATGACACATTCCCTTTAATTATCTTAAACTAGATGACTACTGCCCGCTGATTATAAACGTTCAGGCGGTGGTCAGTTTTAAAATGGCCATGTAAATGCTCAGCTGCGAGAGTAGAGACATCCGGGCTCTCCGGGAAGGAAGAAGGGACAGCTTCTCATCTTCCTTGCCTTCCCGATTATTGTATAGACAGTACTCAATGAATGCAGTATACACATGTTAGCAGAAAGCCTACTTTCTTCCTGCCTTTCAGCCCTGGCATTCACATGATCACCGGGGCTCAGTAAATGCAGATGCTACTGGGACATATCGGACCAAGATCAGCTCTGCAGTCTGTACAAGGGATGTATTTTCCCTGTAACTAGGACTAATAAATCTGCCCCAGTTACAGGGCAAAACAGCAGTAAAAAACCTCATGTGGGGTGACACAATATATAAAATAAGAAAACACAGCCCAAATAGCTACTTAAAGCCCTGCCCTCGACAACCCTAAATTTTGATGTCCCCTATATGCAAACATCCTTGATGGAAAAGTGACACAATACAAAATTTATTTTAATTTCCTTTTGCTGTTAAAAATAAATAAAAAAATAGTAAAAACCAGGATTTTTTTTTTACATTTTCCCTCATATTAATGCCTAAAAATGGCAAAAAAATGGAAGAAGAGTTTGTGAAAGTATTATAGCATTGAAACCTGCATGTACTAAACAAAATGAAAATGTGCCTGGCCAGGAAGGGGGTAAAGACCCCAATAAGAACTGGTTAAAAATGTAGGCATGGGTAAATAAACCTTTTTACCAACTGCATTTCTGTCCTGATTTTGCTTTATTTCATACAGATACAGCAGGTTATCTCTTCTTCTTGTTTACAGATAGTTTCCTGGGTTACGTAAGAGTGGGGACTCATCTCATCTCACTGAATTCTAGTTATGCCCCTTCCTGGCAGCATTGCCTTATGAAATTAGGGGCAAATGTTGTATAGAACTATATAGGCACCATATTACAGCTCCCTATAATTTATAGAATGTATGGAATTATAACCCGCTACAGCATTGCAGCATGAAAACCAAAATGGCCGCCAAAACTTCTGAATTGGTACTAAATATATTCTGCGTGACTATGATGGATCACGTAAACACTGGGTCAAAACTTTTAATGGCTCTTTCAGGTTCATCTCCGATAAACCAATAACGCAATGGGGGGAATTACATTTAGGACTGAGGTTTCTTTCAAACTGTGTTGAAACAATCGAGTTACGAACAACAATGCTGCTTCCCATGAGCGAACAATAAGTAGGCGTTAAGAAGTCTCCTGTTTTTACCGTCTACCACATTCATAAGGGAAATTTAATATTACAAGGTTAATGCATTTCCAATACTACTTGGAGTTGTAAATGAATCTATTGTTCTGTTGGCTGCTTTCAAGTAATCCATTATTAGCCATTTTGTCCGTGTCTGCAAATATTATTAACCCCTTAATGACTGCCCAACATCTTTTGGCATCGACTGGTGCAGGTTGTTTGTCTGCAGTGACGCTAAAAGATGTCGCTGCAGAGATCGGAGTTTGCAGCGCCCGGCACTTCAGCAGGTGCCATTGATCGTATCATATAATGTACTGGGAAACTACTGAAAAATCTTCTATCACTGAAAATTCACCCCCCAAAAAATTCTAGGTGGGGTGGTAAGTGAAAAAAATATATAATTGTGCTATTTTTGCGGTAGTTCCTCGTTATGGAGTTCATCGTTCTGTATAATTGACATGTAATCTGTATTCTGCTGGTCGGCACAATTTCGGTGATACCAGATGTGTAGAGTTTTCGTAATGTTTTAGTGCTTTTAAGAAAATGAAAACATTAGGCGACATGAAAGAACGGGGCTGTGCCAACTATCTGGCATCAAAAAGCTGTAGTAGACCTGTTCTATAGATGTATGAACAGTCGTACTCCAAACTTTGGTGCGATAAGGGCCTGCACAACACTTTTTAATGCGCAAAGATTTGGGTCGTCTGGGGGCGTCGCACCACATTCGTAGAATAAGACACATTTATGATTCTTTGCTGCCAAACTTTGCCGCATAACCGTTAGAACAGCCAGACCAGGGTAAAGGTGGTGCCTGAGCCAGACTTGTGGTATTGGCTCTACACTGTCCTGTATGTATGACCTGCAGAAGAACAGCCAGACCAGGGTAAAGGTGGTGCCTGAGCCAGACTTGTGGTATTGGCTCTACACTGCCCTGTATGTATGACCTGCAGAAGAACAGCCAGACCAGGGTAAAGGTGGTGCCTGAGCCAGACTTGTGGTATTGGCTCTACACTGCCCTGTATGTATGACCTGCAGAAGAACAGCCAGACCAGGGTAAAGGTGGTGCCTGAGCCTGAGTTGTCGTATTGGCTCTACACTGCCCTGTATGTATGACCTGCAGAAGAACAGTCAAACCAGGGTAAAGGTGGTGCCTGAGCCAGACTTGTGGTATTGGCTCTACACTGCCCTGTATGTATGACCTGTAGAAGAACAGCCAAACCAGGGTAAAGGTGGTGCCTGAGCCAGACTTGTGGTATTGGCTCTACACTGCCCTGTATGTATGACCTGCAGAAGAACAGCCAAACCAGGTAAAGGTGGTGCCTGAGCCAGACTTGTGGTATTGGCTCTACACTGCCCTGTATGTATGACCTGCAGAAGAACAGCCAAACCAGGGTAAAGGTGGTGCCTGAGCCAGACTTGTGGTATTGGCACTACACTGCCCTGTATGTATGACCTGCAGAAGAACAGCCAGACCAGGGTAAAGGTGGTGCCTGAGCCAGACTTGTCGTATTGGCACTAGACTGCCCTGTTTGTATGAACGGCAGAAGAACAGCCAGACCAGGGTAAAGGTGGTGCCTGAGCCAGACTTGTCGTATTGGCACTAGACTGCCCTGTATGTATGAACGGCAGAAGAACAGCCAGACTAGGGTAAAGGTGGTGCCTGAGCCAGACTTGTGGTATTAGCTCTACACTGCCCTGTATGTATGACCTGCAGAAGAACAGCCAGACCAGGGTAAAGTGGTGCCTGAGCCAGACTTGTGGTATTGGCTCTACACTGCCCTGTATGTATGACCTGCAGAAGAACAGTCAGACCAGGGTAAAGGTGGTGCCTGAGCCAGACTTGTGGTATTGGCTCTACACTGCCCTGTATGTATGACCTGCAGAAGAACAGACCAGGGTAAAGGTGGTGCCTGAGCCAGACTTGTGGTATTGGCTCTACACTGCCCTGTATGTATGACCTGCAGAAGAACAGCCAGACCAGGGTAAAGGTGGTGCCTGAGCCAGACTTTTCGTATTGGCTCTACACTGCCCTGTATGTATGACCTGCAGAAGAACAGCCAGACCAGGGTAAAGGTGGTGCCTGAGCCAGACTTGTGGTATTGGCTCTACACTGCCCTGTATGTATGACCTGCAGAAGAACAGCCAGACCAGGGTAAAGGTGGTGCCTGAGCCAGACTTGCCGTATTGGCTCTACACTGCCCTGTATGTATGACCTGCAGAAGAACAGCCAGGCCAGGGTAAAGGTGGTGCCTGAGCCAGACTTGCCGTATTGGCTCTAGACTGCACCTGTATGTATGACCTGCAGAAGAACAGCTTCATACATTCTGGGATTCTATACTACCTCAAAGCTATTTAGAACTGGACTGTCAGCGCCAACGTTCATACATGTCGCCCATTATTTTTTAAATTTGCACTGTAGCGCCATTTACTTTGACTAATAACTTTTCAGTTTTGCCATCTATGGACCTGAGGGCTTGTTTTTCGCGGGCTGAAGTGCAGTTTTTATTAATACCAGTTGAGGATACATGCACCAAATGACCAAAAAGAACGGTATTTTGTTGTTAGGATCGTTTTTTTCTTCTTCACCATAAGGGATAAAAGATGTTATATTTTAATAGATCAGACTTTTACAGACACAACAATACCAATTATATGTAAATTTTACATTTTTTTATTTGTTAAATGGCAAAATGTTTTTTTGAACTTTTAAGATTTTTTTTTTTACTTTTCAAACTTATTTTTTCACTTATACATGTATTCCCCCTAGGGTGCTCAACCACTAGGGAGAGTGATTGCTTGTACCCCGTCATATACATTATGCAAAAAGGTATAGAATGCTGGTGCTCCTATTGCCTACTGCCTTTGGCCGGAAGTTGTAGGAATAGTAACATTAGGGGCCACATGTATGAAAAAATGTCTACGTCTAAAATTCACTTTGTTGCCCATAGCAACCAATCAGAGCGCCCCTCTCATTTTTCCAGAGCACTATATGAAATAAAAGTGGTGCTCTGATTGGTTGCTATGGGCAACAAAGTGAATTTTAGACGTAGACAGTTTTCATACATGTGGCCCTAGGTTTCTGGCTGGCATGGCAGCCGCTCGGAGGAATAAACGGTTTGCAACATTCATTTAGACGCCGCAGCAATAATAGGACACACCCATACAAAAATTGCATGAAAAAATGCACTGCGTTAAGGGGCTCAAAGTCTATGATAGCTACATGTGTTGTGCAATATATTCATTTATTATTCCGTTATCATTGTTTCAGGCTGTGGAGTATAGTGTTCTTCAATGGACAACTGATAGGAAGTCCAGAAAAATATTTGCCCCTGTGATCACTACCTTGCATTTCTCCTATTCAACTGTCATGTTTTTAAGCTGCAGCCTTTAGTTTTAACAGACCGTTAGAAAACTTTTTACTTTTACAACTAGTATTAACCCTTTATAAATAAATTCCATAACCTTTAGTGATCCTTTTACACAAATGTGGTCAAACTGGCAAGAAATATCTAATACAGTATAATTTCATTCTATAGACTAGTGCAGCTGAACACTATATTACGCATTATCGCTAAGCGCTGCCACGTTAGCACTGGTGATGGAAATGCTGGTTGATTACATAGGAGGTAATTTTCCTTTCCTTTATTATAATTAGCTTTTTCAGAAATCTGTATAAAAGCAAACATGCTGGAGATTTGTACAGACCTGATGTGCCCCCGATGTCCATGGCTTTGAGGTTCCGGGCTTTGATGATGTTGACAATGATTGAGTTTGCTGACGGATTATAGCACAGCGACAGCAGCAATTCACCTCGGCTCCCCTGCAATACACAAGCAACATGAAATCAACAAGAGGAGAATTGCCATTAATGTTAACTTCAATCTAGATCATTGTTTCTCAACTCCAGTCCTCACGCCCCACCAACAGGTCATGTTTTTAGGATCTCCCACAGAATGCACTGACAATAATGATATCACCTGTGCAGCATACTTATATCACCTGTGCAGCATAATTCTATCACCTGTGCAATGCTAAGGAAAGCCAGAAAACATGACCTGTTGGTGGGTCCTGAGGACTGGAGTTGAGAAACACTGATCTAGATGGATGTGATTGACAGGAAGTATGTTCATTCGTGGGACAGCTAGTATTTTACGTTCCGAGGAGAGGCTCTTAGCCTAGAAATGGCAGCGACAGCTCTTCCAGGGAATGTTGTATTAAAATAAGGTTCAATATGTCAGTAGAAAAGAAATAGGACAACATGTATGAAACTTGGCGCAGACACGCCAGTTCTAAAAAGCTTTAGAGCAGTTTAGAATGTGACAGTATGTATGAACCTGTCATTTGGGGCGACATGTATGTATTTTGGCGCCCAGACACCATTTTTTTTTGCGTGCATTAGTAGCGTAGAATGCGCCTGAATCTATGAACCTGTTCTACTGCGGGTCATCGATTTAGCGCTTTCTAGTTACAAAGCAACACTTCTGGCTCAGGTAAACCACTTTTAAAGTGCTCTACCTGTTCCAGCATTAAAGGGGTTGTCTCACTACGAAGATCATAGTTTAAAATGAGGGTTACCATTGTCCTTGGTTACCATTAGCAAAGTGCTATGGTTTAAGAGAATGGGCTGCTTTATATGTGCTTAGCAACGGTGTTTGAGCCCAGGTCGGGTAACACCCAGCTAAAGAATTACTGGCTGTCGGCTGAGTTCTGTCCCTCCTATGTCGCAGATGAGAATGCGCAGGCAAAGGAGATGCAGTGAACAGGTCGCGGACGGGAATGCGCAGGGGGACGTATGTACCAGCATTGGCATGCACGGAGAGAAAGAGGAGAGAAAGAGAGGAGAGCGAGAGAGATTTGCCCACGTGCAGACCCACGTAAAATGGAAAACACAGCAGTCCCATGTAAGAGGTGCAGTCTTATATCGGCAGACCCACGTTAATCTCTTGTGCAGTACCACGTAAAAACTTTTGTGAGACAGATGCAAGGTCCCACGTAATCTACTTGTGAGACCGATGTGCAGTCCCATGTAAACACAAAGAGATAAAGCGTATAGTTTTGTTCTGCAGATCTGTAGCGGTCAGAAGTGTAATAGTCTGCATTATATATCACTGTGTGAGTGACAGAGAAAAAAAAAACAGCCACCTTTGTCAAATGCCCATTCCGGTTACAAAGTATGTAGAGAGAGCGAGAAATTTACACTTAACTTACACTTACACTTCCAATTATTCCACTGACAGCTGAACCTCTCCCTTCCCCAAGCTCACCCAGAATGAATCCTCACATTCACACTGTGGGTCGTGTCTGCAGAGAGAGAAGATACTCCCTGCAGGGAGGAGGAACACCCCCCACCCCCATTTCACAAGCTCTGCTTGGCAACCAGCAGAAAACATTGCCAACTGCTGTCATGAGACAACCCCTTTAATGCACCTGGATTTGCCGATCAAAAGTCATAAATATGTAGAATCATACGGTTGTACTGTTACACGCCTCCAGCATCCCCCGATCTTGCGCGCATTGCAAAGTACCACGGGTGCTTTGTAGTGTACCTAAATTTGGAGTGTGTCTTATTAATCCCTTAAGGACCCGGGTTTGTTTTTGTTGTTGACACGTTTGTTTTTCCCTCCTCACCTTCCCACAGCCATAACTTTTTTATTTTTTCATCTACATAGACATATGAGGGCTTTTATTTTGCGAGACAAGATGTACTTTTTAATGGTGTTATTCACTATACTATAGAATATACTGGGAAACCGCAAAAAAATTCCAAGTGGGACACATTGTGAAAAAAAACATATTTTTGCCATGTTTGCGGGGGTTTTGCTTTTACGGCGTTCATTCTTTGGTCAATACAATGTGTTATCTATATTTTACAGGTTGATACGCATCCGACAATACCAAACATGTAGGGTTTACTTTATATTTGGTACCGTAAAAAAATTCTAAACTTTTTCTATTTTTGAAATTTGTGCCGCGGCGCCAGTTTGTGCGGCCAATAATTTTTTGTGCTAACACCTATGGACATCAGTGAGGCACCATTTTTTTCGGGCTGAAGTGTACTTTTTATCACTAGCAGTTTGGAATGCATGCGACTTTTTTGATAACTTTTATTGACGTAAAATGACCAAAAACACAATTTTCTACGGTGTTCAGTGTACGGGATAAATGATGTTATATTTTTAAAAATCTGACTTTTTCGGACGCGGCGATTCCAAATATGTGTAACTTTTTTATTATTTTATTGCTTTTACTTTAACATTGAGGCCACCTAGGTGGCGCAATTGTCAATACAGTCTAATGCATTGCATAGGCATGGAAGTGGGGCAAACCAGGATATAGGAGTGACGGGAGCCTTCCCAAAGCTCCCCGCTGCCATGTCCGGGGGTCCGATAGCTGCAGCTATGCTGCGGCTATGCCGATCACCCTGAAGATCGGTGCCACACACCGATCTTCATTCATTCAGACGCCGCGGCCATCTTTGCCGCGGCATCTGAATGGTTAAACAGCGCGGGCGGGCGACGCTGCCCGTTCACACTGTCACGGCCGGGTGTTAGTGGCGATTGGCCGCTAACACCTGCCGGCTGTGCGGGGGGGTCGCGGAGCGATCCCCCTGCAAAGCCCCTTATGGACCCTGGGACGTACTCATACTTTCAGGGTCCTTAAGGGGTTAAAAATATAGCAAACGGGACTGCACCAGTTTTCGGGCTGAAAAGACTTCTGGCTCAGCCCTGTACATACATGTCGCCCTTGGTATAATGTAGGTAGAGAGCAGGGTAATGTTGGTGTGAAGCCTAAATGTGCTGCATTGCAAGTGAAAAGGTTGGTGCGCAAGAAGAGACTCCACAGAATTCCTGACAGCTCGGGTCATGCTAACTTATGTTAATGATAAAACTAGATAAAATTAAAAAAATTTAAAAAATATATAAAATTAATCAATAATTGTATAATATCCCAAAAATCTAAAATGATCTCATATCAAATTAATATTAAATTATATCATATAAAATTAATAATCATCTAAAATAATTAAACCAATACAGCATCTACCATAAATCCTGTTTTCAATTGGGTATTTGCAGAGTTAATATAGTATTATCAGTGATTACAAACCACATCAAAACATGCTAGAAATAAAAGAAAAGCTGTTAGAACAGCATGTGAACAGAAACTATCGCAGTAGTGATCTTGCTTGGCGCACATCAAGTCTCAGAGACCTGTCGTGTGTCGGTTATTTAAAGGGGTTGTCTCACTACTTTGATTCATCTCACCTCAGTCCTCTTTTCTTGGTTTCACTTTGAATTCAGGGGCGTGTTTATTGGCTTCCACTAGGCTGCAGTAGAAGCCAGGTCTGTAGCTATAGCAACCAGTGCTTGCAACCTATCAGGATAGATCAAACAAGTCTGTAGCTATAGTGACCCGAGGAGCTGATGCAGCCCATACAAGAAGGGATATCTAGGAATAGGTAGGACACTGTTATTGGACACATATTGCAAAGTGACTTGTCTTTGCAAGATTTTTAACATAAAAAGCAATCCATGTAGTGAGACAACCCCTTTAAGTATGTAAAACAAAGGCTGAGAACAGGGAAACATTTTTTCACACTGATCAAAATGTGATTACAATTTGTTCCATTTAACATAGTAAAAAGGAAAAATAAAAAAAAATTGGAGCTGAAAAATGTTCCTAAAATGTTTATACAGCATGCTAAATCCTGGCCTACTGACCCAGTGACCTACATTTTAATAAACGGAAATGAACTTACAATATAACAGCATAAAAAAGGAATCTGTAAGATGAGATGAGATAAAAAACTAAAAATATAAAAATCAGATAAAAATTTACTCATTAACATAATTTATTTTTCAGTAGAAATGTAACTCAATGAACTGCTTTCAACTACCTCACAATGCTCTCCCTGCGACACACGTGTCAATATTCATCTTGTGGTTAGTATGTTGCTAGAGATAAGTAGCTATTACTGTCAATCATAGTTAAGAACTGTTACAGTTATATTCTATTTCTCTTCTCTATAGAGACTAGTGCAATTCTTTGAGTTTATTATCTACAAAAAAAATAAGGTTGACATGAATGAAGACTGTCCTAGGTCTAAGACTTTCTTTGTTGCCCATAGCAACCAATCAGAGTTCCCCTTTCATTTTTTCAAAGCCCTATATGAAATGAAAGGGGAACTCTGATTGGTTGCTATGGGCAACAAAGCTAATAAAATTTCGTTCCGATTTTTATATTTTTCATTTTTATTATATTAAATGAAACAAATTTTAATCACATGTTGGTCATTTTTTCCCCTCTCTTACCCTTTATTCTACATACCTCAAAAAAGAGCACGTGACAGGTCTCTGACACTTGTTGTGTGCCAAGCAAGATCACTACTAGTTTCTATTAGAATAGTTTCTATTCACTGACATGCTATTCTAACAGCTTTTCTTTCATTTCTAGTCTGCTGTGATGTGGTTGTAATCACTGATAATACTATGCTAACTCCGTAAATACCTGATTGAGAACGGGATTTATAATAAATGATGCATTGGTTTGATTATTTAATTTAATATTAATTTTATATGATATAATTTAATATCAATTTGTTATGAGATCATTTTAGATGTTTGGGATATTACAGCTCTGGAAAAAATTAAGAGACCACAGCCAAATTTTCAGTTACTCTGATTTTTCTCTTCAATGGTATGTGTTTCTGAGAAAAATATACATCGTTATTTTATTATATAAACTACTGACAACATGTCTCTGAAATTCATAGCAAAAAATGTTGTATTTATTTGCAGTAAATGAGAAATCTTTAAAATAACAAAAAAGAAGCAGCAGCGCTGTCAAACCTCAAATAATGCAAAGAAAACAAGTTCATATTTATTTAGAAACAATAAGACTAATGTTTTAAGTCAGGAAGAGTTCAGAAATCAATATTTGGTGAAATAACCATGATTTTTTCACATTCCTTTTGGTCTACTCCTAGCACTTGTTTTGCCATCCAGCTTGTCCTATTGCAAGAAGATTGTGAAGCCCACAGCAGTGTTTTTTATACTTTCCTTCATTAAATAAGATTTGGTTCAGGTGATCACCTCATCAGAAGCACATTAAGTAGAATGAGGTGGACTTTGGTTGGAATTCAACTGACACTGGAATGGAATGCTGTCAGACATGTAGAGATGCTGATTTTAAGAAAACTGTGCAGTAACAGTTTTGCGCTTACTTTTAGAGTTACAGATTCATAAATGTGTCTTATCCTATAAATCTGGTGCGACGCCCCCAAACAGTTGGTATATTCAAAAGTGTTGTGCTTGGTGCATAATGTGGCAAATTTAGGCATACCACTCTTCATACATATATAGAATAGGGCTATGAAAGATGTTTGGCTGCAAATCACACCAAAATACTGACGCATTCCCATTCATACAAGTTCCTTATAATGTCTATAATGTCAGGTGATCTCCTGTGATCTCCCACTGGTCTGCATTTATTTTCGAGGCGCGTTGGTGTGTCATGCCCTATGCACATAACTGCTGCCACCAACTGTAATTTGCTTACTTTACAGAAGTGACCGATGCAACCAGTCTCCTGAATAATGATGCCAATTAGCACAGCCCATGAACTCTGAGGCCAGTGGTGACTGCAATGGTCAACTGCTGATATGGTTCTTCTTTTTGTTTTTGATTTTTATTGAAAAAGAGAATTTCAAAAACTCACAATAAAAGCATATAAATCACATCACGTCCATGTAAGGTTCAAATAAGGAACATTCATTTGTGTAACTGATCTATTGTACAAGACTTCACCAGGAACTCCGCTAAGGCTAGGTGCACACGGTGTAAGTGCAGGGCATAATTACGCCCCGCAATTACGCCGGGTGGCCGGGGGTGGGGCGGGAGCGGGGGGCCGGCACCTCGCCGCCCCATAGACTTGCATTACCAGCGGCGCGTATACGCCGCTGGTAATTCACATGTCACTTATCTCCCCCCTCGGCGTATTCGCCGAGTAGGGAGAGGAAACGTAATCCATAGTTCTCTATGAGAGCTGTGCATTACCGTAATGACTTGGACGTATTCCAGCCGTAATTTGCGCACTCCGGCGCGTTATTACGGACTGAAATACGTCCAAATTTTAGCCGTGTGAACATAGCCTAATACCTCTTATTTCAATTATTTGAAATGTATGTTCGATAAAACAGAGCATGTAATATCAGAGAAAATAGAATTAATACACAAGACCAGACACAATTGGTAAGTGGGGAGGGGAACCCGATTATAGATGAAATCCAATTTACAGTGGGCCCGCTGAGGGTGCTTCATTCTTGATAATAAATTCATCCCATTGTGACCATATGGAACCAAACTTATCCATCTAATTTTTAATTAGGGCTCTCAAATATTCCATCCTATGTACCTCCTTTATTCTATTACACAAATTAGTCATAGTAGAAACCGAGTTGATATGGTTCTTCATAGCCTCTGGAAAGAAAATGAAGACCAGCGGAGGTCTGTTGCAGCAAGTGGGAAGAGCCCTCCCATTGAGAAGCACAGATTCCGTCCGAAAACCGGACGGAAGATGGTGCTTGCTCAATGTTTTGCCGCCGGACCGCCGGCAGCAAAACCGCCGGGCGGAAAACCCGTGCAGTGGGGACTGCTGCACGGGTTTTCCATGGAGCACCATTGTGCTCATTTTCGGACGGTTTTTTCAGGCAGTCTGAAAAACCGCAAACCGGCTGAAAAACCGGCCGAAAACCCGTGCCGTGGGGACATGCCCTAAGGGTTTTTTGCACCTCAGACATTTATGGCCTATTCAAGAATGGACCCCCATAATTCCCCATTCAGCACAACCTGCGCTGTGAGACACTTTCATACATACTGTTGGATCATACACTATTAAAAACAAGGGTAGAACTGGTGAGTTGGCACCAGGTCATGTCCCCCTTAGTTACAGCAGCGTGTATGAATGGGGCTGCACCATTTTTCCTGGCGTGATTTGTGCCCCAAAAAACTGTTGTTGCCCCGTTGTGGCCAATTTTTAGGGGGGGTGTCGTGTAACATTCATAAGATCTGACACATTTCTGAATGTGTCTCCAACTTATATGGCGCAAAGGTTTTAAACTAATCCATGAAAATTTAAAACTGACGAGACACATTCTGGCACATATTCTGGCGCATTATTTTGGCTCAAAGTGGGGCACATTTGTAACGGGCTGTGAGACACTTTCATACATACTGACGAATGCGACATTAACCTAACGAGACGTTCCGCTGTCTAATCCGCGCCAGTTTTAATACATGTGCCCCTTACCGCCCACAGATTACAGCTGGGGTACAGTTCATGATTAGCTTATTGTCAAGGGACACTTGTTAACAAATGTAGTGGACAAAAGTGGAGAATCCCTTTAAATAAAATATTGTTCTTTGATGATAGATTCTATGTAAAGAGCATTTCTCCCTACAACAAAAAAAGAATCAGTAGTAAAAATGTCCTTGACTTGTCCTCTGTGAAGTCGTTATCAATTCTATTCCACTGTTATTTAGTTATAACTGTTTTTCACTTGCTGATTTCCCAAAAGCAACAATTGCTTTGATTTTTCCAGCCATTAAGGGGCTTGCTAACGTCAACCTCAGGTTTCTGAATTGCAAATCTGCCTATTTATGCAGTGGTACATCCTTGTTCTCAGACGTAACACATAACTAAACAGACTCGCCGGTCAGGAGCCTGGAAGAGCTATATCAAATTCATAGTTTGTGTTATCCGGCTTTCCCAGAGACCTTATGAATCCATACTTACTGTTGCCTGTGGTAGAAATGCTCTTGCTTTCTAAGTCATTTGCGCCCATGTCTTAAGGCACTTACAATTTATTAACAAGGTTCTGATTGATAGGCATTTGTTATAGAACTGTAATCAGGAATGATACAAGAAAGTACATGTGCAGTAATGCATAGAATTGATATTTGTGAGGAGTACATAGTTTCTTGTGAAAAATATCTATCGTTATTCCTATAATTTATTTGCAATGCATACAGATTAAAAGACTGGTTATACTGTCATATCCACACAGCAATCAGGGCTGCCATAAGTAATTTCAGGGCTTCATACAGCAGAAGCATTTAGGCCCACCACTCATTACTAGTTCCCATCTTTGATCATAGCAGCGGGTCCCTTTTTAAATTTGATCAGGGCTCCTGAGTAGAGTTGATCAATTAATCGAGATCAGCAAAGATTGAGACTGGTTTCTCGATCGAGTTTGATCTGATTTTTCTGGTAAAATCGGGTAAAAATCACGATCGCACCATTTTCAACTTGCATTGACTTTAATGGGAATCGATGATCAAAAAATTTAAAAAAACTAAATCGGCTCGATCACGATTGTTGCCGATCTCGATTAATCGATCAACTCTACTTCTGAGAGAAATACTGCCAGCAGTGCCCTTATGGTGCCCCTTGGGCAAGTTATCACATCTACTAGATTGCCACAAAAACAAATTTCCATGGAATAAAGAAGCCCCCACTTAGTCACTCTACAGAAATCCTATCCCATGTTTTAGGAAATTTGCAAATCACCAGAGCAAGTTTTGTGCATACCTCATAGGGACTGTCCACTTCATTAAAAAAACAAAGAAGCCCCTGTTTCGCCATTAAAAAAAACGTTACTCACCTTCTTCTCGTCCTTTATATCAGTGCTGAGGTTTTCCGGTCTTTTTCTTACTGTGTTCTTCCGGACAAGCTTGTTACCGCTGCAGACAATCTCTTGGCCTCTGCTTACATTACCAGTTGATGCTGTCCCATTCTGAATGGTGATGTAAATGACAGGCGCGTGACTGCTGCGGTGACTTGCCCATCTGGAGGAAGAACACAGTAAACAGAAGACCAGGGAGACTCAGCCCTGGTATAGAGGATTTTTTTTTACTGGGACACCATTTTTTAAATAAGCAGAGCCCCCCTTTTAAACCTGCAAGGAGTGCTGGGATATTTTAGTTCTGAAGCCTCAATAATTGTCAATGCAGCTCTGAACTATAATGTAATTCAGGATCAGTGGAAAGTAAATATTACAAAGTAGTTAGAAGTGACTCAATTGTCCATTAAAAAAACCCCAGTATCACAACCATGGGAAATCAAAATGCCTACCGCTCCTCTACTAGCCAATGAGTAGACTGTCGGCAGATTTATATTAGTCTGGGGCAAGTTCTCAGTTGCATTCACAGACTATGGGTGACATGTATGAACGGGGCTGCGCCAGAAGTCTGGCACCTTTTCAGCCGCAGCCCCGCTCGCTATATTTTTAACCAGACGCACTCCAATAGAGCGCCTGCGGCACCTTGTAATGCGCCTGAGATCGGGAGGCGTGTCGCACTGCAACCCTACGAAGCTACACATTTATATCTTTAGTGCGGCAAATCCAGGCCCATTACTGCTGGAACTTTAAAAGTGGTTTACTGGAGCCTGACGTGTCGCTTTGTAGCTAGAAAGCGCTAAATCTATGACCCACAGTAAAACAAATGTGTGCAAAAAATGGCGCCAAAAATCATACTTGTCGCCCTATGAGTTGCTACTTGTCTGTTGATGGGTTTGTAATTTGTGCCTCTTAATATTCATCTTTTTATATTCTTAACATTGCCCATCCTCCCACTTCTTTCTCACTGCTCCCCCAGAAAAACACCAGACAGTGCAGCAACAGGGGAGAGGTGTTGGAAAAAAGACGACAAAGGAGACTGTTCAGTGCTTCAGCGACAATGAACGGACCGGCAGCCGGGAGTGAACGGGAACATCCGAGAGGCAACTACGAGTCTTATCTTCTATTTTTACTCATGCCCCGACCAACGAGCATTGATCGGTCCCGGAACACCCCTTTAAGAATATTATTATCTGGGAATATTTTGCAAAGAATAAAGGGCAACATTTCCCAACACGCCAACGCCAGATTTTTGGTCTATATTGCGCTAAAACCGCTTTTGACGCCATATTTTGGATGTAAATGAACTGTCGTACACCAAAACTAGGCGCATTATATGCCGAGACCGACACATTGTAATGTGCCTAGAAATGATGCGCTATGCGCCTCCATAACGAAATGCGCCTATTGAGGCGCATAGCACATCATTACAAGTGTATATGTGTCAGGCGCATTTCACATTTTACAAATTTGTGTTAAGCGCATTTCATATACATGTAATGATAAGCTATGCGCACGGAGTGCCTCTTGTGCCTCAATAGGGGCATTACCTACGCTTCTAATGATATGCTATGTGCTGCGATTTGCGCTAATCGCGGCACGAAACATTTAATTGGTAGAGTATGTAATGCCCCTATTGAGGCACATCGTGCACGGAGGTGCATAGCTTATCATTACAAGTATATTAAATGCGCCTAACACATACTTGTAAAATGTGAAATGCACCTAACACATATACTTGTAATGATATATAGGCGCATTTCGTTATGGAGGCGCACGGCGCATCATTTTTAGGCGCATTATGTTTACTATGCAAGGTATACCTGACACCAGATTTCTGATAGGGTCGGACTTTCTGGCGCACTTTACACTTATTTAATGCACCTACAAACTGACGTAGCATCGCCAATTTTTGGACATCTCGCCCAAAGTTCCTATGTCTAATCATTTAAAAAAGTAGCAGGCTATCTTCTTTTATCTCACCATCAAGTGCATGTTACATTCTAAAAATGCATGTGTGCACTATATGGCACTAATATGTAAACATTGTAAGTAGTATTATTTAGTATTATTTACACACACTATGGGTAATATTTTTGGCAGCAGGATGGCATTTACCTCCTTGCAAAAACTGGGGGGCACACAGATATTTTGCTTCAGGACTTCCTCAGGGCTAGGTCTAACCTTAAATTAACTATGAGCCTCTGGAAATAATTTGTACATCTTCTCTGCACAGTATAATGGTTTCTGGGTACAGTTAACGGTCTCTAAATGCTGATGAGATGCTCTGCACAGTGTCAGTGTTGCTTTTGTACATTACGTGAGAAATCTTGTTAATTGCAGGGCTGCTGTTGTGCCAGTCTGGGCCTGCTTTGTGTAATGGGATTTAGCATCCACCGCGGGCTGTAGTGCAGTAACAGAGCGTGTGCTCAGCTCTCCAGATATCTGGCTGTGTTACAAGCTCACACAGATCTTACAGGGGATAGAAATATGCAGAGTGAGAATGTACAATTATATCACTAGAGGAGACACAAGCATTCAGTGGATCATGCTTGCTTTCTGGGTGTTATCGGGCTAATAGCTTTTCAGCGGATATAATTATATGTTGCGATACTGCATGTCTGCCCTGAGGACAATGTGGAGCGAAGGAATGAGTATGTGTGTGAGCTACACAAAGCAGAGGGAGGGAAAAACACAAAATAATGGGCATGCCAATTAGGGGATAAGGATACTATCTAATTTGTGGTATTGATACACTGTATGCCAACATTTATATTCGTAAAACCTGTATTGTGTTAGAATGCATGAAGAGCTTGTCAGCAGAAGTCTGATATTAGTGCAGTTAAGTCTATAGATGTGGGTCAGCATGCAGGATATGGTATGCATTACATAACAACAATTTTATTATGTTTAAAGGGGTTATCCGGGAGTTTAAAGATCTCATAGAACACTATGAACAGCATTTATACTGAAAAGTAAAGATATTCCACTACCTTCATGTGTTTCTTTTGCTTCCTTATTAATCTATCATAAGATCCGTGAAATTTCCTGGTTGTGGGAGTGTCAGTAGTTCTCCTGCGGCTATTTCTCAAAAGTCCCACAATGCACTGCAGTTGCAATCTAGCACTTCTTTGCACCTGCCCCCTAATCCTCCTAGCACTGTTCATTATCATTCTCAGACATGTTCACCTCATGCCCCTGCATCTCTGCTCCACTTCACTTCCTGGTTGCCTGCAGCTGACTGTGTTAAAATACAGTGCACCAATCAGTTTTAACATGGTAAAAAAGACATTCTTTCCTCATCCCATAATATGTGTAATACATATACAAATATATAATTTGGTTTATATATTTCTATGCATGTGCTGTACATACCCCTCAACAGGTACACAGCCATCCTATCATTGTAACTCTGATTGTTTTGGGGAATGTGGCATCACCCAGCTTTCCTGTACACTGGATAGCCTATCTAGCAGCCAAGAAAGGTGGGTGATGTCACATCCACACAGCAATCAGTTTTTGATCATGGGAAAGCTGTGTGCCTGCTGTAGGGGATGTGTCATCTTCTCTGCACACAGTGATGTCAGAGCAGGATCTCAGGACGCTTTAACCTGGCACCAGTACTATATAAAGAGCAAGAGGCAGACCTTTTTTGACTGCTGCTGGATAATCTCTGAGGACCTTATGCACATTCATCCAATCAAACAACACAAGTCTTCTGCTTGCAGCCTCTATCTCTGTATTTGAATGATTACATTCCTGTCAGCACCTCCATTTACAGAGTGACTGATGAGTCACTAGAGGCACTCAGATCTTATCTGCTCAGGTCACACCCACTAAGGTGTTTCTGAGCTGAGCCTGGCTTCAAAGCATTATATTTACTATTTTGCCATAGGCAAACTTAAACTCTATCAGTTCTCAATCTATAAGACACTAAAACGTAACTTTTATTATGTATAACACTTAACCTCTACACACACTATTTAAAAACCTGATTTCTATCCCTTTCTAATTGTGAAGGATTAACTCCTTTTCTATTACCAAGTTTGGTGGAGCACCACCTATTAACAGGAGAACCTTATATATACAGTGATTTACTAACTCCAATAAGGGATCCCAAACATCCTACGTGAGGTAGTCATCCCTAATTCGATAGACATAAAACATATAAGGTTTCCTTGTGAGACTCTCTGCAGCGGGTGACACTGAAGAAAGAGGTGAGAAATAATTTAAAATGTCATGCCTGACCTCCTCAACATGTTTCATCAGCTAAACTGGCTTCATCAGGGGATAAAGGTCCGGTCCCATATGGTCTAGCTCATTTCCTTTTATATCATGTTAGGTACACACCCTATTCAGATGCTCACCAATTAGCCACCAGAGAATCAACAAAAGCCATTCCCCCTTTTACTCTCCTGCATGCATACTGATACTATGTGCTGCTGCTATGTTCTTATAAACAACATTCCTCACCATCTCCATAGCGGGCTTGCGCCCTATCTTACCATACCGCCCGCGCCCGCGTACTGTACCAAAGGACATTTCTGCCCTAACTGTGATGGACTTCCATCCAATTTCTCTCCTATTATTGCGTCTGTATGGCTCACCTAGAACGGACTAAGCAGAATAGGTGTTACATTTTACAGCACACTACTAGCTTTATCACTTCCCATAAACCTTTTATTCTCTATGTCTAATATGCATATTCATTGGGAATACATACTCCATTATACTGTACACTGCTATCTTAGTCTCTTCCCATAAACCTCTTCTCCTCTGTATCTAATATACATATTCATTTTAATAAAGCTACAGGCCTTATGGTTAGCCTGCCACCCTACCTCCTCCTACAACTTCACCTCCCACCTTCCCCATTAAATATTCTTTCTTACAGGTCTCAGCTAGTTACCTAAATCATTACGTTACAATGGGAATATGCAGAAATGTTAGTACATTCATGCTCTATTGTATTTGTAAACATCGTACAATACAATGTATGCAAATACAATAGAGCATGAATGTATGGTAAGATAGTCCTTTGATGAAGCTGTTATAGTGAAACGCGTCAGGTTGGAACACCAGCGACCTTGCTCTCTCCTTGTCATGGGTAATATTACTTTGTTTTGATTGATGTATCAGTGAATGATTTGAGCTCATGTTACTACTTACTTTACTCATTTATAAAATAATATCTATCTTACTGGGGATTCTCTCTTATGAGAGGTATGATGTCTGTTTCCTAACATATTTTATACCTTAATGTGTGGGAGGTTTGGCTTATAACTTTTGTACTTAACGTGTAATCTTTGTTAGATATAGATTGGACCTTTAGAGGTATCCCCCCCCCACACATACTGGTTAGGCTTCATTACGCTTCAATAATATCTTTTTTTTTTGGGTTTTCCTCTAACTTGTGTTTTTTTTATTTTTGTAACACTTGTATGTTTGTCTTTTGATACATTTTTAAATTATATGTTTATAAATAAAGTTTGTTAAAATTTTTAAATGAGATATTACTCCTTCTCTTTTTTTTGTTGGTCTAAGATAGGGCGCAAGCCCGCTATGGAGATGGTGAATTTGTCTGAGGAATGTTGTTATAAGAACACAGCAGCAACAGCAGCAGCACATAGTATCAGTATGCATGCAGGAGAGTAAAAGGGGAATGGGTTTTGTTGATTCTCTGGTGGCTAATTGGTGAGCATCTGAATAGGGTGTGTACCTAACATGATATAAAAGGAAATAAGCTAGACCATATGGGACCGGACCTTTATCCCCTGATGAAGCCAGTTTAGCTGGTGAAACATGTTGGGGAGGTCAGGCATGACATTTTAAATTGTGATTTCTCACCTCTTTCTACAGTGTCACCCGCTGCAGAGGGTCTCACAAGGAAACCTTATATGTTTTATGTCCATCGGATTAGGGATGACTACCCAAGTAGGATGTTTGGGATCCCTTATTGGAGTTAGTAAATTACTGTATATATAAGGTTCTCCTGTTAATAGGTGGTGTTCCACCAGACTTGATAATAGAAAAGGAGTTATTCATTTACAATTAGAAAGGGATAAATTGAGAGGTTATAAATCAGGTTTTTAAATAGTGTGTATAGAGGCTAAGTGTTATACATAATAAAAGTTAAGTTTTAGTGTTTTATAGATTGAGAACTGATAGAGTTTAAGTTTGGCTATGGCAAAATAGTAAATATAGTGATCAAAAGGCACTCTCTGTTCTCTTGTGAGATTCCTATTTTTTTGGAGACTATTTGGCTTCAAAGCACACCCACTAAGTATGACAAAATGTCCATAAAGTCAGAAGCAAAACGATGTGATCGATGGACGTCACATAGTTTGTAGGACGGAGGGCTCTCTGCCTGGTTTTGCAAAGCAGAACAGGTAAATAGTTTTTAATGAGTATCAATTGCAAAGTTAAATGTAATTAAGCTGTGAGCTCTATAACAAATAAAAAGACAGTCCTGGAAAACTCCTTTAAGTATTTCGCTATCTGATAACTTGGACTGGCCCACCAGAGTACTTGATCATTACTGTAATTCAAACAGGGCCTTGTTTAGTTTGACACTCAACCTGAACCTACATTTTTTCTCTAGGCCTATCTTTAAAGGGGTTTTACCACAAAGTAAAACCCAAGAAATGGCCGTTCGCTGTCCTCATTCACTTATATGGGAGCTTCCGAGGACAGCTCCGCTTGGCTATGTTCGGAAGCTCCCATATAAGTGAATGAAGAGGATGGCCGCAAGCCCTCCTCATTCACATGCACGGTCAGCTTACAGCTAGCTACGAGCAGCCAGTTCTGGAGTTTTTACTTTGTGGTAAAACCACTTTAAGACTTGCTGAAACTGTAACCTTGTCATTAAGTTAGGATGAGGGGTTTTGAGGATGTTTAAGGTGTTAACTTACATTGCTCGATTAGCGCCTTGTTCACTCATGCAACAAAACTTGTTAAAAAAATTTGGGTCCAGGATATCTCAAACTTAGATTTTTTTCTGTAACCCTATCTAGCTGTAACCCTATCTCTTAGGTAAGTGTTTTAGGATTTAACTTGTATTGTAGCTCCAGGACTGCTGCCACAGTGTCACTTCCAGTACGACTGTCCAACATCACTTCTGGTTTTCCTAGGTTTCTTGTGAAAAGCAGAAGTAACATTGGACATTCCAAAAACATAACCTAGGGAAATCAGAAGTGGCATCAGATGTTGTACTGATACCATGGCTGGAGCATAGCTTGGCCTGGTGCAACATAAGACCTGCTGTGACACTGAAAGGTAGGTTAACTCTTAAAATTGATAAAAACCCTAACCCTAAACCCAATTTAGGGTTAGGGTAGGACTGATTTTTGAGATTTTATTGCTTACCTGAATCGAATGTCTTAGGGCATGTTCAGACGAACGCGGTTATGGCCTCGGGTTTCGACGCGGTTTCCGCGGCCAAAACCGCGTCCAAATCGCGCCAAGTTTATTAACATGGTTTCCTATGGGAAACCGCGTTAATGTTCACACGCCGCGCGTGTTTGAGAACTCTCCTGTGCTGCCTACTAATTTGCATGGGGGCAAACCCTCGCCGCAAGCCGCTCCCCAAACCACGCACCACTTGCGCCGCGACCACGCCCAGCGCCTGCGCCGCAAACCCGTGTCGGGAGACGTGAGTTTGCGGCGAGGTTAGGACAAAGTTTGGCTGCGGGAAATGCGGCGAAAGCCATGGCCAAACCCGCAGCCAAATCCGTTGTGTGAACATGCCCTTAGAGTTTACCTGAATCCAAAGTGCAACATTAGTGGTTATCCTCAAGTAAGCACAGGCTGTGACACAATAAAGGCACCAAAGGTCCAGCAGAACACAACCCCATTTAGAAGTGAGGTTGGAATAAATCAGATACTACATCCTATGGATTGATAAATATCCTATTTAAGCTTATAGATATCTCCTGTGTGCCCAATGATGTGCACATGTGCTGTATAGAAATTTGGTTGGCACCCCAGAAAATACTGCAAGTAACCATGGGGCCTATATGGCTACACTCAAAGGTGTTTAGGAAATGAAATGTTCATATCTGTCCTGATCTATGTTCTGTCCACTTATCTTGACATCTCAGTGGCCTGCATTCTACTAGGTCTTCATCTCCTAACAATCACATCTTATCTTCCTTTAGCATTGAGAACCAGACTAACTTGTTACATCCATCTATCCTATATTTTCTTTGCACCATATACTCCAGCACATTAAGAGTTAATTTCCTATAATGCTTTGTACAGATATAGAACTCTTTTCTGGCTGCATTTCTGTTTCTCCTACCCTCCACTGCTGGATCTTTTCCAATCTGAATTTCGATTCTAGCCCTCTACTTACACAGATTTAACTAAAGTGGATAATCACCAGCTTGAAGCCAGCAAAAGTGCCAAGTATGTCATCTTCCTAATTCTTCAAGGAAACTGCACTGCATGTGTATAGCATATCCCCTCTTATCATGGGGCAATAACATCTGACAGGAGCACAGCTACTGTGTATCTGGAATCTCCACCTAACTAGTAAACACATGCTACTGTATAAAATCAGGACAGATAGGATGTGGACCCTCAAGCAGTTGGGACCTTGTGGGTATTACTATTATATGCAACCACTTTAGTTATTTTACTGTGACTCAACTATCTCCAGTTGTTGGTACAGGTGAACACCCAAAGATGGATCACTATGTAGCACAGAACTAAAAGGTCACCAGCATTGTTAGCAGTGGTATCTAAGCATCTAACATTATAGTGATAATGGACTTCCAAAAAGAGATGTTTTTCACCCAAACTTATTGTTGATGGTTCAGAAGGAACCAGTCTTTAATCTTCAGTTTTCGAAGGCAAAACAACATTCTAAACAGTGACCACACATATACCCTTAGAGGCTTCCTCGATGAACTAGAATGGAAACCTGAGTAGACCTACTCTGGAGGACCTGATGCCTCCATGTATTATGTGGTTGGACTACTCTGCTTATTGTTGGGTGCAGAGGAGCCTGACTGACTTCTAATAAGGAGTTTTCTTCATGAGACAAACCTTTAATTGGACTATGTTTAACCCATTGTGTAGCCCAGCTAAGCTGGCCATAGGCACATACATTGACCCATAAAATGACCAAGACATACAGGAAACCACTTAAAAAATGATATAATGGTGGCCTAAATTTGTTCATATCTCCTCATAAATAGCATCTAAGGGCCACATGTATGAACCTATTTAAGTCTAAAACTCACTCTTTTGCCCATAGGTTACTATGGCCCTAAATGTCTATGTCAACTAATAATACACAACGGCACTAAGTATCTTTATGACATGTATTTTATTTCATTATCTGCTTTGGCTGTCAGTATGATCCTACTCTGTAGAAGCCTTAATAATGTAATCACTAGACGAACAAAGCTCTGTATTACTGTGTCTAACGAGGCTTTAAAATCAACACAATCGCAGGAGAAAAAAAGAGCTGCCATACATAGAGTGCCTTACTTGGAATAAATTTCTAAACTGGGTTATATAAGACTGTAACACGAAGCTGTCAATCTACACAACATTCCCAGGAATAGAATATATAAGTTCAGGCGACTGCTGTGCGTCTATTCTAAGGCACGTTTGAAGTAGGAAAGGACTAGGTCAACAACTATCCAGCTCAAGGATGTAAATGTTAATAAGTACAAAGAGTCATTATGTTGGTGCTTGCTGAAAATGCTGCCTGAGCATTCTTGTGTCCTAAATTTCTGTATGTAATAACAACATATACATCTATATTTTTTGAAAAGATAAAAAATTATGCTTTTGTTATTGAGATTTAAAGGAAGTGTTGGTTGAATAGCTTTGTGTTCGGTTTGATAACAATTTGGCTAAAGCTTATAGGGAAAAATAAAGTGCATGAAGATAATGACTCCAAATGACACAGGAACACGACCATACTGCCTGAGAGCCCCAGGTTCAGGTTTAGGGTTGGATTAAGATGTTCCTTAGGGTTAGTATGGATTTTTTGCCTCTTTTCACCTAAATTAATTTATAGTGAACCCAACCGAAATTGCTGAAATTCGTGTTGACTTTGACCTGAATATACAGTGCAACACTTTTTAAAGGGGCTCTGTACTATCAAAGACTGACACCATATCTCATAGCTATACCTTCAGTGTGTAATTGGTGGGAATTTGTGTTGACTGAATCTACAGTCTTCAGTTTTTCAATCGGTTTTTGCATCATAGACAGGGGTGTAGCTACATGGGGTGCAGCGGTAGCAGTCGCTACCAGGCCCAGCAGCCTGAGGGGGCCCAAAAGCCCTCCAGCCACATAAGAAGATACCAGCATTGTAAATGGTGCATGGTAACTGGGGGGCCCCATTTCACTTTTCGCACTAGGGCCCAAGAGCTTGAAGTTACGCCTCTGATCATAGAGCACTATTGGGTTCTAGACTAGGATCTGCACTAAAAAGCACGCACAAAGCTTTCTGAATGGTTTTTAAGAACTCCCATTGACTTCAATATTACATTTTCTGCCATGTTCAGAGTGAAATACAACAGAAGATTGAACATGTTCCAAGTTTTTTTTGAAAACACAGCAGTTTTAGAATCCGACCTCAGAATATCCAAATTGTATAGATTACAACTCGGATTTTCTATTGAGGTCTATGGAGTTTGTTTTACTGTCGGTTTTTGACGGATTTGAAAATCTGGATTCGCTTCAAAAAACAACTGTAATTCCTTGCTGTATAGACGTACCTTAATTCTGCTATTGTCCTATGGGATTTGAGGTTTTGTATACATCTAGTAATAAGAGATTAATTACTGTATATAATGATATTTGTGCATTGTAGTTGAACATGGCAGATTGTGAGGGAATAACAGGGTGTAGTAGGGTTAGTATTGTGGGGTCGCCCTTTTTCAGGGCGGGTGTTCCGCTTTTGTGAGGGTTAGATAGTATCAATAATAGGGGCAGGTTTAGCTGCTATTTATCTTGCAACACTTTTTGGTTCACTTAGAACTAGTTTGTTCCGGTTTGGTTCAATACCCTACTAACCCGGAGTTATCTTTGGATTATTTCTGCTTAACTGTAAGTAATTTTATGTATATATGCCTGACCTTATATTGGTGATTCACTGAAGTTTTTTTGTTGATGAATATTTTAATGTATATCAGTAAAAGGTATTTTTTAAACCACTTATTTTTCTGGATTAGTTTTGTACTTCAAGGTGGTAATGACATTTTAGTGAAGCAGTGATACTAGAACACAAGGCAAGCAAACATTACAGGCCACCACTATCCAAGACCCCCTAGAGAAGTAAGATTAAAAACCTGCACTGTCCCAGACCACCAAAGAAGCAGACATTCATTACTCTATTAAAGTAGACAATTAGGGTGACATTTAGGAATGGGGCTTTTTAATGTTCCAAAGATTTGGGGTGTTCTGGGGCATCATACCACATTCTTAGAATTAGACACATTTATGATTCTTTGACGCAAAACTTTGGCACATAACAGTTAGAACAGCCAGATCAGGTTAAAGAGAATCTGTCGCCAATTTTTTTTTTACTTATTAAATCAAGCCTCTGATCCCTATGCTTTTCCTCTCAGCCGTTTTTATTTCCTGATTGTAGATTTCTCTATTCGTCCGTCTATATATGATTGTGGGGAAGACATTCTTGCTTGCACTGCTTTAACAGCAGTCAGAGAGATACTTTACAGCAGCTTCATGCACATAGGAGACTTAAGACAGTTTCTGTCCCATAGATGTCTATAGGATAGTTTTCACTGTGAAGGGAGGGGAGAGGGGGAGCTGTGACATCTCCTCTTGTGACTGGTGGATCCTGTGTTATCTGTACACATTGGCGTCTCCTTTCAGTTTGACCCTGCTTTTACTGATAATGAGCAAACTGCTAAACAGAACAGGAAGTGTCAGACTATTATTAGGCCCAGTGGCCAAAGTGAAGTAAGAATTATTTAAAAAATATTGAAAGTGATCTGGAAAATTAAAAGAAATATAACCAAAAATTCTTAAATGTGCTTAACATAAAAATGGGAGTTAAACAATAAGTCATTTTTTGATTACACATTCCCTTTAAAGGTGGTGCCTGAGCCAGACTTGTGGTATTGGCACTACACTGCGCCTGTATGTATGACCTGCAGAAGAACAGCCAGACCAGGGTAAAGGTGGTGCCTGAGCCAGACTTGTAGTATTGGCTCTACACTGCCCTGTATGTATGACCTGAAGAAGAACAGCCCCACGCTGGTAAAGGTGGTGCCTGAGCCAGACTTTTGGTATTGGCACTACACTGCGGCTGTATGTATGACCTGCAGAAGAACAGCCAGACCAGTGTAAACGAGGTGCCTGAGCCAGTCTTGTGGTATTGGCTCTACACTGCCCTGTATGTATGACCTGCAGAAGAACAGCCAGACCAGGGTAAAGGTGGTGCCTGAGCCAGACTTGTGGTATTGGCTCTACACTGCGCCTGTATGTATGACCTGCAGAAGAACAGGTTCATACATTCTGGCACAGTCTATACTACCTTAAAGCAATTTAGAACTGGCCTGTCAATGCCAATGTTCATACATATTGCCCTAAGAAAAGCTGGCAGTAACTACTTCACTACCCTAAGTTTTTGATATTGCTAGCATTAACTACTACAGACCACCAGGGAAATCTGAAACTTCTACTCTTGAGTGCATCTTATAGTCCAAAACATATGATATTTTTAATGGTTTAATACAAGACCTTGCCTCAAGTTACATTTTTGTTTCCATACTTATTGATTCCTTTGTACTTGAGAAATGATACTGCAGAACATAATTCATGACATACAGTCTCGTTAGAAACAAGTTTACAAAGACTACATTTCATGATGCTTGTAACTTGTTGTCTAAAGATGTATTACTCCAATTAACATTGTAATTCTCATATGTGCTAGAAACGCTGTATGTTCCATTGCTTGAGGCTAATGGATCTACCAGATAATAAATATTCTGAGTTAAAGATTTTTTGATGGCAGATATTGATTTGGTGAACATGGACAGTAGTAGTAGTATTGTAAGGAAACTGTGAATAGAATCAATTATTCCATGTGAAATTACGAAATCTAAGACTAGACTCCTAAATTGGAACTTGTTTGGTATATAGGGGATTTACCAAACTTATAAGGGGTATGGAGCATCTCAGTTATGAGGAGAGGTTAGTAGAATTGAACTTATTTAGTCTTGAGAAAAGACGGCTTCAGGGGGACATGATTAATGTATATAAATATATAAATGGTCCCTACAAAAAGTATGGGCAAAATTTATTTCAAGTGAAGCCCCCTCATAAGACAAGGGGACATTCCCTTCGACTAGAGAGAAAAAAGGATTCAATCTCCAGAGGAGAAAAGCATTCTTCACTGTAATCTGTGGAATAGCCTGCCTGAGGAGCTGGTCACAGCAGTAACAGTTGGGAGTTTCAAGAAAGGCTTAGATAACTACCTGACACTAAAGAATATTAATGTGTATGTAGCTATGTAAAATTCTGGATCCTGGCTGGTGGAGGCTCTGGGGTCAGAGATGGGGTCTCCCCTGGAGCAGATTGGTTCTTGCCTTGTGGGTTCCAGGGCATTAACCAGTGGGGAGGCTGGGCTTAAAATCCTTGTCTCTCTCCCTTCACCCACATTTTCCCCACCCTTCTTTGAACTTGATGGACATGTGTCTTTTTTCAACCGTACTATGTAACTACCCTGTTTCCCCGAAAATAAGACAGTGTCTTATATTAATTTTTGCTCCTAAAGACGAGCTAAGACTTTTTAGGGGATGCTTTTTTTTCTATGAACAATAATTCACATTTATTGGTGAACAAAACATCACCATGTATTAATATACTGTAGTGATTTCATCACAAACATCAGCATAAGCAGCCAAACTCTGAATTTCATAACTAAAAATGCACTATGTCTTATTTTCCGGGGTGTCTTATTTTCGGGGAAACAGGGTCTTTTAAAAAACTACAATCATTAAGGCATAGCACAATTACATTGTATTTTCTATTATACAAGTCAAGTCCAGTCATTATGTACATGGAGAATAAAGTGATTACACTGTGCGGGAAGGGGCACAAAGCAAAGATAAATGATGGCCTATCTGTGTATTGTAAGGTGCATGATGCTCCTGCTATGAATGGACACAACTTTCCCCTGTAATAGCTAATAGCAAGGGTTTCCAGAAGCTGGACCTGTGTCAATCATCTGATTGCTGTGGAGGCTATCTCCAAAGAAGGGTTGTCTTGAAGAGACAACCGGCTCTTTGCACCTTTTGATGTTTTGTACTCAAGCAGATCTACGGTGTCTTCATCTTCCCCAGGCTAAGGGTTATTTCTATTTCTGCGTATTAGCATTATGCAGGGTATCCTCACTTTCCACTTATGAAGACTCGAGTGGTTAAGAAGAAATATGTTACAATTAGAACTTTAACAATAATTGTACGCATTCGTCTGGCCTTCAGTTCTATGAAATGGATTTAGTGTCTCTCTTTTATCTATTCCCAGCTGACCTCTAGCCAGATAATACTATGTTATTCTCTTTCTCTGATGTAAATCCCTCACCTAACATTGGTGTGACTGTGAATAATCCGATATTCTTCTATGTTATATTATTCTTCCTGATCTGCCTCAATGACATAAGTCTCTGAAATCTGTGATTTTCCAATCCAACTTCAATTTCAACCATCACCAAGCCCAACCATGTTTATAAGATGTAACTGCAGGTTCTATATGCTGTCGTTACTATTATTATCAGTACTATAACTATACTGTCTCAGGACTACTAGTCTACTAACTTAGTGGCTTTCAAAAGCCGTCCTCAGGCCTAACCTGCTGACCCTCCTGCTCAAATATCTGCTCAGTTCAAGACTAATTAAGGCTTTGAGGGCTTCATCAGCAGTTCCAATAGATATCATGACATGAATAGACCAAAGTAATGAAAACTATGATGAAACCCCTTATAGACCCCATGATTAGCATATGGGATCTGTTAGGTGCCATCAGTAAACATCATTATGGTAGCTTCCACTATGAAAGGAAACAACCACATACATGTGAACATAGTAAAATAAGCTGAAGGGAAATGAGCTAGGAGTCTGTGCTACAGATTAGATGTAGTGTTCCTCAAGTCACATATGCTCACTGAGCCCTGCAATATGATTAGTGGTAAAGCCAAGTCAAAAGACTATCTATAGACAGTTGTTTCAGGGTCTTTACCCATGCTCAGTGCAGGATAAAAGCCCGTTCAGCTTATTTGAATATTTTTTAAATGTCAGTGGAGCAATCGTGGCGTGTAAGTCACAACACACCTTCATGGTACCTCTCCCTAATGAGGAACATTATCCCCTTTGAGTTATGTCTAAAGCCTCACCCAGCCAGCCTGTACTTTACTCTGCACTGATGAGGAGCAAACACAATTTGAAACAGCTGTCTGCAGATGAGTACCTGACTTTGCTTTACTCCTAATTAAATTGCATGGCTCAGTGAGCTGGATGGGACTATAGGAATGCTACACCAATAGGTGGTGCAGAGTCTCAGCTCTTTTCTTTGGGTCTTATTTAAATCTATTTGAATTTTAGTGGAGTGATCATAGCATGTAAGTCTCCACACACCTTCATTGTGCCTCTTGCTAATAAAAAACATTACCCCTTTTGGGTTACAGTACATGTGAACATATTCTGTTGTGTTCTTTCCTTCCCTGATCGCAGTTACAATGGATAATATTATAGTCTATCTATCTATCTATCTATCTATCTATCTATCTATCTATCTATCTATCTATCTATCTCTATGTGATTAATCTATCAATCCAGCCAACCAACCAAGGGTTACTTTAATTTAACAACAGATTCATCACATTTTCTTTCTCCACTCTCTTACTCTACCAGTCACAGTCAGGTGAGAATATTATCATGCCATGTGTATAATTATGCACACATTCGTCAATTGTGACTTACTGAATGAATCAGTCATTTGCACAGTTGCCACTGAATGATACTTATGCTTTGCCTTCGGAATATTAACAAGTGTAAATGCTGCCATCTGCAACAACCAACCAACCTTTCACCAGGAGGATCTTTTTATCCAGGATTGATTGTAGCTTCTTTGGGAAGCTGAATATATAATTGACACATATGTCTATATTGCTAAACATTTGTTTTTGTGAATGAAGCCATATCTTCGTTATGTTCTATAGGAGGAAAAGCCACTGCTCATGGTTATGGATAAATAGGGGTAAGCAACCATGTGTTCGAGCGTGTCATGTAACAAGATTGCTAGAATAGTTCAACAGATGACTACAAGGCAATGTGATCGGGATATAAATCAGAAACCCTTAGGGTGCATTCACACAACGTTTTGGATCCATTTATGGATCCGTTTTTTCCCAGAAGAGAAACTGCATCCAAACTGCATCCAAAAAATGTATCCAAAAATGCAACTGCAGATGCTTTTTTGCACGTGTTTTGCATGCTTGTTTTGATGTGTTTTTATATCATTCTATATAAAAAGTGATTTACAAGATTAAAAACGTAAAATGCTGTTATAGCGCCCTCTACTAGGCTTCCTAGGAAACACGTGTAAAATGCTGTGAGCTCCCTCTAGTGGGCTTCCTAATGTAAGTCATTAGGTTACTAAGGTTCAAACAGTTCTTCTAGATCAAATGAGACCTCTAGCGGCCGATTTAGTGTATTACACTTCAAATTTTAATCCAATGCATTTTTCGGTGCGCTTTTCGTATCAAAAGCGCATCCAAAATGTACCCAAAAGTATGTTGCACTTTTGGATCCGTTTTTCGGGCTCCAAAAGCGCACTCCATTGTTTCCTAAGGGGATTTCACGTGCGTAAAACGCAAGTAGAAATGACATGTCAATTCTTAAAACGGATCCGAAAAACGCATTGAAAAGACGCAAGTAAACACGCATCAGCAGTCACTTGTCTGAATGGTGATGCGTGGTTTACACTGAAACCAATGTAAATCAAACTGCACATAGTTAGATACGTTTTTTGGATGCGTTTTGGGGCTGAAAAACGGATCTGAAAAATGTCATGTGAACATACCCTTAGGGTGCGTTCCAAGACCAAATACCGGTTAGTTCTTCTGGCCAGTATTTGGTCTTTTTTTGGCACGTAGGGGGCGGCTTTTGTCCGCGGTTTTCTGATTCAAGCCGTCCCCCTTCGCACCCACTTATTCATGTTCTGCCCAAAAACTGGGAGAAAGAATGAACATGTTCTAAGTTTTTCGGCACGCTGGCGGTGTCAAAAGACAGCTGCAATGTAGAGTATCTAGTTTTTCAAAGCTAACAGTCACATTGGACACATCACTAAGCTTTTGGTTGCAGCACAGATATCCCAATGCGAGGACCCCATTTATATTATCATCAGACAACAATAATGATATGCCTTACACTGCCATCACTGCACGGTTTCAGTTCTTTCCAGAAAGTCTGCATCTGCGTCAAGTCTATCTTATTAAGTGGAATTGATACTTCTCCTATGGGGTCATTCCGACTGAATCGATCATAGTCCAACACCTGGAGATATAGGACTCTCTGCACAACTTTTTCATATGGGAATCCTGCAAAACATGAAAAGTCCAGTATTACTTTCTTCAAACATCTTGAAACCTTACCATATTTATATTATAGTAATAGTAAAAAATGGGCTTCTGTAATTACAGAGATTGTACATAAAATGTAAGGGTTAATGTACATGGTTGTATTACTGTTTAATTTTGTAAAGAGTCATATTAGGGTGTTAATAGAGGTCCATGGGGTCCTAACTGTACAGATACATATGTTATTTTTGCTTTCATACAAATATAAAAGTATAATAAAATCTGGCATGCTCCTTGGTGTATGTGGAGATTTTTAGTCCCCTAGAAACACTGATTTCAGGTGAAAATTGCTCCATATCATGACACTTGGTCTCATACAACTCCATAGATTGGAGGCTTTTGGGATTCTGTGAGTGCAGTCTTTGTGCTAAGTACATGTGGGCTAAGAGGTTATTTAAATGTGTTCATATGTTGTCAGACTGGGGTGCCTGAGGCCCACCAGTGTAGTTGATTCTTGGGGCCCACATTGAAGTTAATTCCTGAGGCCCACCCTACAGCTACTGTACATGACTGCACTCTGCCTCTTGCTTTCTGTCTCTCTTGCTCTGCCTTTCTCCCTGGCCACTGGCCTGCTATTCGTAGAGGCCCACAATCCCATGAGCCAAACATGCCCAGGGGCCCATTGGAGTTTCCCATGCTCCTCTTTGGGCCAGTATGCCCCTGCTTTTACCCACTTATATTCACACAATAACAGAAGAGCTCTGAGAAGTGAATATGTAAATACACTGTTGCTCCCAGCAGCCGGCTGAGTTGCTGTCCCTGTGCTCCGGTCAGGGCCACCACTTCTTCTACCCTCAGTAGTGCTTTTCTGTGTCTGCAGCCAGAAGACCGCTCTGATACTAACCTGATACTAACCAGCTATCTGGAGCAGCTTCTCTACTAATTGGTGCTGGGCTGACTTGTAATGTAGCTAAGGGGAATGCCCATTCTCCACCTCTCTCTCACTGTCCCCAAGTGCAGGCAAAAGGTGCTGAAAAAGACCTCTCTTGCTACCTGTTGTCAGCCCATCCCCCTCCATCTCCGGAAACACATGAAGAGGCCAGTACTTTATACAGACAGGGAACCGATGAATCCCTGCTCTGCCCTCAACTCTATCTGTATCTGTCTCCTGAGGAGGCAGAAACAGTTGAAATTTGTGCTGCTGCCAGGGGGTGGGGCAAATGCACGTCTGTCCTATGGTTAAAGTGGCCCTGGCCACATGTCCTTTCAAGCGTGGGGTCCATTGGCTGGTGCCTACTTTGCCTATTTGGTAATCCAGAGCTGGCCAGGTCCCCGTGAGCATTTCTGCCAAGACCTGGGGTGCATAGCATTACAGCCAGGTACCGATGAGCATTTCTGCCACGACCCAGGGTGCTTTGGATTTCAGGCAGGCCCCCATAGGCATTTCTGCCAAGACATGGGGTGCATAGCATTTCAGCCAGTTCCCGATGAGCATTTCTGC
The DNA here is from genome assembly GCA_025379985.1 of Phyllomedusa bahiana. NCBI lineage: Eukaryota > Metazoa > Chordata > Amphibia > Anura > Hylidae > Phyllomedusa > Phyllomedusa bahiana. Next base: position 43,228 of record JAODAL010008010.1, on the reverse strand, counting down.
TGGGACCCAGGGTGCTTTGGATTTCAAGCAGGTCCCCATAGGCATTTCTATCAAGACCTGGGGTGCATTGCATTTCAGCCAGGTTTCCATGACCATTTCTGCCGGGACCAAGTACAGTCCATTATTGGGGCCTGTTCTACAGCTACTGTATATGACTGCATATACTGCACAAACCTCTTGCATTCTACCTCTTTTTCTCTTTCTCCCTAAAAAGCAGGCTCAGGTCTGCTATTGTCAGGGGCCCCCAATGCCAAGGGCCCATCAGAGGTTTTCTGTGCTCCCCTGTGGGCCAATCCGACCCTGAGTGAATAGTAAAAAAAAAGACATCATAGAACACTTCATTGGCTGCCATATTATGAAGCTGCTCACCCCTAGCAGTGTTACTTCTTGGGCACCATATCTCTGTAACGCTCTGTTCTTTATTCTTTATTGGAGGCTCTATTGGCAGGTCCTTCAGATTTAAAGGAGTTGTCTCACTACAAGGATTGCTTTTTATGTTAAAGATCTTCCAAAAACACTTTGCAATATATGTCCATTAACAGTGTCCTACCTATTCCTAGATACCCCTCTTGTATGGGCTGCATCAGCTCCTCAGTTCGCTATAGCTACAGACCTGTTTTATCTATCTTGATAGGCTGCCAGCACTGGTAGCTATAGCTACAGATCTGTTTTATCTATCTTGATAGGCTGCCAGCACTGGTAGCTATAGCTACAGACCTGTTTGATCTCTCCTGATAGGCTGCCAGCACTGGTTGCTATAGCTACAGATCTGGCTTCTACTGCAGCCTAGTAGAAGCCAGTAAACACGCCCCTGAATTCAAAATGAAACCGAGAAAACAGGACTGAGGTAAGATGAATCAATGTAGTGAGACAACCCCTTAACAAATAATATAGAATAGATATTGCTATTTTTGCTCTCAAATTTCCGAAAATTTCAACAGATCACCTGACTGGCAACGGGGTCCTCCGGATACCACTGGGATTCATTGCACAGGCCCTGTCATGTGACTGTGACTTTATAAAGTTAGGAAATAATTAAAATCCTGACTATACATTGAACTCGTGACAGTAACAAAAGGGGTCATGAATGAAAGCAATTCCAACACATTATATTTAAAACATTTATAAAAATGTCACACGTACGGTAGCATGAGGAATAAATAACAAGCACAACATCAGTTGTCATGTTGAATGTAATATCTATGATGATGACTTCTCTCAGAGGTGCAGAGGTAACAGTGCTTGAAAGCATTTTTAATATGTCAGAGGAAATTTTTGCATAAAAAGCTGATTTCACGCTTTCAGCAGAAAAAAAAGTGACAGATCCCATCATAATTTTGTGTGCAATAGTTGCACCATATTGTCTTATGGTTTTCTTCTAATGTGAGACTTGTATTCTTAAAGGGGTATTTCAATCTCATACACTTAGCAATGTTGCCTTGCAGGGCTGGGGTCCTGGGTTTAAATCCCACCATGGACAATGTCTGCAAGGAGTTTGTATGTTCTCCCTGTGTTTGCATGGGTCTCCTTTGGGTACTCTTGTTTCCCCCACACTGCAAAAAACCTACTGATAGTTTAATGTCGAATTTAGGAATAGGAAAAAAAAAAATAGGAACACGGACCAATATGAATACTGACAATCTCTGTACAGCAATGTGGAATATAATGTGAATGTATAAAATAAATAAATTATGGCATATCCTTAGGATATGCCATAAATGTCGGATAGATGTGGTCCCCACTTTCAGAGCAGTTATCTCCAGATCCCCTTCTTTGAGAACAGAGAGTTCTTGTTTGTACCATATGCAGTGAACAGAGAAGTTGCCATGCATGTGCAGCTATCTGTTTATCTCTATGGAAAGTCTAACACAACACCAACAGGGAAAACAATATGCTAAAGTAAAAATACAATCTTTATTGAAATGAAATAAATCTAAAATAAACACATGTATGAAAACTGTCTAGGTCTAAAACTCACTTTGTTGCCCATAGCAACCAATCAGAGCCCATAGCAACCAATCAGAGTGTCCCTTTAATTTCACATAGTGCTCTGGAAAAATGAGAGGGGCGCTCTGATTGGTTGCTATGGGCAACAAAGTGAATTTTAGACCTAGACAGTTTTCATACATGTGGCCCATAGAATTAATACATTTGAATATAAAGACAATATACAACCACCAGAGGAACCAAATATTGACAATCCTAAGTAGTAAACAGGTATAGTTTAAAAACCCCAATTAAAGGGGTTATCTCAATACATCGATTCATCCTACCTCAGTCCCGTTTCATTTTTGAATTCAGGGGAGTGTTTACTGGCTTCTACTGACTACTATTGGCCGGTAGTGATGAGCTGCTGAGGACACCAGGTCTGTAGCTATAGTGACCAGTGCTGGCAGCCTATTTGTAGAAATCAAACAGGTCTGTAGCTATAGCGACCTGAGCAGCCCATACAAGACGGGATATCTAGGAATAGGTAGGACACTGTTAATGGATACACATTGCAAAGTGACTTGTTTTTGCAAGATCTTTAAAAAGCAATCCTTGTAGCGAGACAACCCCTTTAAGTATAGTGGTGACTAGGAATTCATCAAATACAGCATTAATATAGAGTAAGTAAATACATAACCTGAGTAATAAAACGCCTCGTCACCAGATTACAGGGATGCAGTATGTGGACAGTATTGTGCTTTGTATGCTTTTTATTAGCCAAATAACATAAGTGTTTGTTTTCCAAGGAAAGTCTGTGTACAGCCAAACACACTTGGGGATAAAGGGCATCTCTGTTCTCAAGATAGGTGAGGGTTCATAGGTGGGAACCTCAGACATTTATAGCATATCCTGGGGATACCCCATAGTCTCTGAGGTGGGAGCAAACCCTTTAAAGTAGATGCCCTCTTATTTTTATCTCATTCAAAAACCAATCAGACAATTAGCAGCAATCCTGATATAATATTATAATCAGACGCATCAACTTTTAACTGCAGGAACATTGCAAAAATAAGTAAGTAGGATATTTCAAATTCACTTTTTGACAGGCCCTTCAGCAAAACGAAAATCTTAACAGCTCTGCCTCTTAAAGGGAACCTCTTACCTTAAAAATGTTGTCCAATCTACCATTATTACATCATAGAGCAGGAGTAGCTGAGCATAGTTTTATGTAACAAGATTCAGTATAACGTAACTTACTACCGTGTTTCCCCGAAAATAAGACACCCCCGAAAGTCAGACATAGCAGAGATTTTGTTGAATTCCCTAATATACGACACCCCCCGAAAATAAGACATAGCGGAAATCATTGCTGAATCTCCCCATACACAGGGCCATCCCTAAAGGTGGGCAGAGAGAAAGATGGGGGAGAGAGGGGTGGGTGTTCCCAAGCACTGCTCACCCCGAGAAACGGCCCAGGGACATATTGTTGTAGTACCTGAGTGTTGAAGGATCTGTGCAGGGAGGTCATGTGTCTGTGACCACAGGTCCCGAACATCCCAGGAGAGGAGACAGTGTACAAGTAAGTGAGGGATGGGAGGGGGAGAACAGAGCAGTGATACTGACATACACACACACCTCACAGGATGGCTGATGGGGCATGCTGGAACTTCTAGTTCTACAAGTCCCAGCATGTCACATTTGCCTTCCTTTGAGATAAGTCACTGCAGCTGCCATGAAATATCCTTTACATACATATATCCGAAGGTTTGTGATTCTAAACCTTAAGATTAATTATTATATATATATATACCATACACACACTAGTATAGCATGCTATAATTTATTTGTGGAAAAATAAGACATCCCCTGAAAATGAGACATAGTGCATCTTTAGGAGCAAACATTAATATAAGACGCTGTCTTATTTTTGGGGAAACAGGGTATATATATATATTACTGAAAATATCTGGTACCCTATTTATTAATATCACTGACCAAAGAAAAGGGTTAAAACATAACTTTTGCTAATATTTTATAAAATTGCCTATAGAGCTAAAATATATGCTGTGTCTACATAACCAAATTTCACACAAATATAAAAGTATATAGCACCATAACAAAAGCACAATGCGGTATAAAAGATAGATCGTTACTATATGTAATCTGTCTATAAGGGTAAGACACACTCTCTAGACAAATATTATTTATTTCAAGAAATGTTGAATAACAGTGGATAGGGTTACTTACATTTACCATTCCATTGTAGGTATGTTACCTGTCCATCCAAATCACTACTGTTGTCCCGTCATCCAGGGTAGATGCAGGAAAAGGAGCTAGGGGATAAGAGTATATCATATTAACCACTTTAAGCCCTGTACTTGCCTACATGGTAGAGGTACTGCCCCGAAAAGGGCGGCACCACCCTAGGTGGTTGATCCTACAAAGTTCTCCTATACTCAAAGATCCCAATATGTTCCCCGTCATTCATGTGGTTCATCAACTACATTCATTACTATATCCCCTTATGAACCATATGAAAAACAGGGGAAAAGGTTGGGATCTTTTAGCATAGGAGAACTTTGTATTGTCAGCCACCTAGTGTCGGATGCCCTTTTCAGGGCGGTTCCTCTGCCATGTAGGCAGGGTACAACAGGAATAGTACAGGGTTTAAAGTGGTTAATATGATATACTCTTATCCCCTATCCTCCTGCATGTACCATTGACTACGGGACAAGAGTAGTGATCTGGATGGACATCTAACAAAGCTGTTGGTAAATGTAAGTATCTATATCCACTGTTGTTCAACATTTCTTGAATGAATCTTCATCTAGGGAGTGTGTATTATATAATCTTCCAGAATAGACAGGTTTACATATAGTGATGACCTATCTCCTATCCCTCATTGTGCTTTTCTTATGGTGCTATATACTATTATATTTGTGTGAGATATGTTTATATGGCCACACCATATATTTTAATAGATTTAAATTTCTGTTCATTCTGAACTTAGGAGTCCCCTTGGCAGTCTTACCTAATTATTAACAAGATGAGCATGCACAAAGATAGCTGTAATCACTAGTAGGACCACCCAGGGCCACCGATTGGGGGGTACAACCAGTACACCCGTACCGGGCCCGGCCAGACTGTGAAGCAAGGGGGGGCCCGCCGGCGCCGGCAAGTACCGCCCCCTTGCTCCACACTAATGGAAGGGAGAGCAGACCACAGGCCTCCTCTCCCTACCATATCAATCAGCTGTGCCGAGTGTCAGAAGCCCGGGGGCAGGTGGGGCCGCACTGCTGTGTACTTACAGTGTCACTTACTTCAGCTTGCAGGCAGCATCCTGTGCACTGAGCAGTCAGTCCTTCCCCCTGTTCCCTCTGGCCGTGACGTCACTGATCTGCTGGCAGCCAGAAGGAGCAGGGGGAGGATCCGACTGCTCCATGCACAATATGCTGCCTGCAAGCTGAAGTAAGTGACACTGAACAAGATGTAATGTAAAGTTATTGTGTGCATCTCAACTGCAGCACAGCCCCCCTATTTCCACCCACAGGGAGCCAGGCCACTTCCAGTCCTGTGGGGCCCCAATCAAGGCCCCTGGGATTTGTGGGGCCCCACGCAGGGCCGCTGGCAGTTGTGGGGCCCCACTCAGGGCCGCGGGCATTTGTAGGGGCCCCACTCAGGGCCGCTGGCATTTGTGGGGCCCCACTCAGGGCCGCCGGCATTTGTGGGCCCCAAGCCCTGCATTTTTGGGCCCCACTTAGGGCCCCTAAGATTTTGGGTGTTAAGCAGGCCCCACAAATCTTAAGCCTTGATTGGAGCCCCACAAATCCCAAGGGCCTTGAGCGGGGCCCCCCAAATCTTAGGCGCCCTGATCGGAGCCCTGCAAATTCCAGGGGTCTTGATTGGGGCCCCCAAATCTTAGGGGTCTTGACCCTGTGTGGGCCGCTCAAGCCCCCTGGGATTTGTGGGGCCCCTCACCAGATCTGTGAGGCCCCGCTCAAGGCCCCTAACCAGACCTGTGGGGAGGTAGGGAAACTTGAGTGGGCCCCTACTCAATTTTCTTTCCCTGTGGGGCCCCACTCAAGTTCTCCCTCTACCAACAGGTGGGCCTAATACCTGGCTACCTCCTACGAAAGGCTTACTATCTGCCTACCTACAGGGACCCTATAAAATTAACGACCATGCACCCAAAAAGGGAATTATTTTCAATTTGGGGCACTATGGATGGGGGGTTTTGTACATGGTTTGGGTCAAACCCGGGGGGATTATGATAAAGTTAAAGAGGTCAGGTTTTTTGTTGTAAAATTTTACAGGGACGAGTCATGGGCCCGGGGGAAGTCCTCATGGTGGCCAGGGCCGGGTGGAGAAGAAAAGGGAAAGAAAGCGACTTATCAATGTCACCTGTGAGTCACTAAAAAGTAACTGCACTGTAAATTTAAATTATATCTGCCACATGTAGGAAAACTGGGCTAGATGTAGGTCTTTCTTTGTTGCCCACAGCAACCAATGGGCCCTAGCAACCAATCAGAGCACCCTTTCATTTCATATGGTGCTCTGAAAAAATGAAAGGGGCACTCTGATTTGGGTTTTCTATGGCCTCTGAATTGGTTGCTATGGGCAACAAAGTGAGATTTATGCCTAGATAGGTTCATACATCCCCCTATATTTTCACTGTATGGTGGTTATATTGGTGTTATTGTATTGGATTATATTCAGTAACAGTATTGTGGCATTATTCCCGCATCTTTATGGTGGAGTCATGTGGTGAAGCTGCGGTATTACTCCATCTTTTTAGATTGTTGTTATTGGTAATATCGACTTTAGTACACTGGTTTAGTCAGTATCATTATACGTAGTGATTTGTGGTGGCATTATTTGGTCTTTTGTTTGGTTTTATGGTCTGTGTATGCGGTTTGGTCGGGTAACTTTATAGTGTGACGTGTGATCTGCAGTGGTATTTGCTGGCCCTTGTATACGTATTGATCCACAAAATATAAACTGTATGTTGTATAAATTCAAAAACAACTAAATCCAAAAACAATTGCGCAATTGCATTTTTTTTTCTGGGGTTGAGTAACAGGGGTTGCTGGGCGGGGTTGGCTGAGGGCGGGGCTATGGGGGTTGGCTGGGGGTGGGATTGATAGGGGCGGGGTTGACAGGGGGCCCAGCCGCTTTAGCTGTAGGGGGCCCTGAAATTTCTGATGGCGGCCCTGGGACCGCCCATTGGACTACTAATATCAGGATAGCCACAAATTTAAATAAATACATTTCTAGCTTTATAGAATTTTTTCCACAACACAATATATTACTCAGTTCTTTCTGCTCTATAACATCCGACTGCTTGTAAACTATGGTTTTACTTTTAATACTTGTAGATGAATAGAAATAAAATGCAACACAAAGTTAGTGTTAAAGGGAATGTGTCATCAAAAAATGACTTATTGTCTAACTCACATTTTTATGTTTAAAAACACTTTGTAGGAATTTTTAGTTTTTTTTTTTTTTAATTTTCCATATCACTTTCAATATTTTTTAATAATTCTTAAGTCCTGCAGTTTTTCCCCTTTGGCCACTAAGCCTAATAATAGTTGACACTCCTGCTCTGTTTAGAGAGCTTTTCAGCAGTGTGCTCATTATCAGTAACAAGCAGGGTCACACTGAAGGAGACACCATTGTGTACAGATAACACAGATCCACCAGTACAAGAGGAGATGTCCAAACCCCCTCTCCCCTCCTTCACAGTAAAACTTCCATGCAAGTCTATGGGACAGAACCTGTTCAACAATCCTATGTGCATGAAGCTGCTGTAAAGTATCTCTCTGACTGCTGTTAGGCAGTGCAAGCAAGATTCTTCCCCACAATCTTATAGGGCCCGAATAGAGAAATCTACAATCAGGGAAAAAAAAACAAATGAGAGGAAAAGCATATGGATCAGGGGGTTGATTTAAAAAGTAAAAAAAAAATGGGGCAGATTCCCTTTTTTTACGGGGTGTGGAGGGAAGTGGAAATTTGTGCTTCTTGGGTTTGTCCCAAATACAGAATACAAACAGGCCACTAAAAAACTTGTGACCCTTTTTGAGTCACCATTAGGAGCCAAAAGGGGTTGCCCCTTTCTTCCAAACAAGGGTTTTTTAAAACCCTGAAAAAAATTCCCCAAAAATTTACAAAACTTTGTTAAAAAAAAGGGGTTTTGCTCAAAAGGATGCTTTAAAATGCAGTGTGTTATATTATTATACCCCTCACTAACTTAAAAACGGGGTGCCGTTTGGGCACTAAAGGGCTTTTTTAAAAGGGAAGAAAAAAGGGGTTTGAAAAATTGGGGGTTGGGGGCCCAGGGCAAAATCAATAAAAGGGCCCACACACCATGTCCCATTTATAATCCCCTGGTTTTCCTATGCAGTGAGGGCCTTTCCCAACCCCCTCCTTGCTATCCCCCGGGGGCAAAATTTTTTGTTTGTGAAGGACAAAAAAAGCGGGCCCGCCACCAAAGGGACACGGGAATTATTTAAAGCACTTTTTCCCCTTTGGCCTAGTGTTGGAGGGATTCTAAAGGAAGGTAAAAAGGGGGGTCTTATTCGCACCGTAGGCCATCAGTATTAATGTCCAAGCACCAATATCCTGGGCAAGCTTTGTCTCCTTTGTTATTTTTATGCAGGCACAGCACCATGCAAAAGGTTCTGTCTGCACCTGGTATTGCAGCTCAGTCCCATTCCCATGAATAGCCACTTGGACAAGAGTGGTGGGGGTATTGAAAAAAGAAGACATGTTTTATTTTAATTTTTTACAACTACTTTAAGTTCCTGAGTGGTTCTTTGAGCTAAGTTGGTCTATTAGAGGCTGACAACCACTATTGGCCACCACTGCAGAGTCCACTAAGGTTGCTGCACAGCTTTCTAGACCCTCAAGAATGACCATACCATAAAGGTAGACCACATAGCTTTAATTTGTCCCATAGGAAGGAGATCCCAACTTCGGTAAAAATGTCTCATGCTGCTGTCATGGAATGGTAAGGAGAGGAGAAAAGCAACAAGTCCTTGGTTGTTGTTTCTTAAAAGGGCTTTGCCACAATCTCATTTCATAACTCCTGCATCCAGCTCTTCTGTGTGCTCAGAAGGGGGCTTGTGTGATTTGTATGAATTGCATATCATGTGACCCAGCGGGATGATATCACCAGGCCTTTTCTCTCTGTAGTCAAAGAAAGGTCTGTTTATCTAAAGCATTGTGAGTAGCTGAGAGGTAAGGTTTTTGCCTACAGGCACAAGGGTCCTAGGTTCAAATCCCTGCAGGAACCAAACCTATGTTTTTTTTTTCTCTTTATCACTGCACATATCTCATTGAGTTTTCTTTTTTATTTATCTTCACTGTTTGACTAATTACTAAAGAGAACAGAGGACGGGAGTAGATGACAGCACCTTGGGGTTTGAAAAAATCAGTAGCTGCTGAGAGGAGAGTGATGTCTGGGCATGTGCGACCAGGGCTGAGGGGCTCTCAGCCTGGTCGTTTTCCCTGGAGACGAGTTGTAAACAATGGATCACTAAAGGAGCTGCTTTGAAACAAAAATGGTGCAGAAATTTGAATATAATGAATGGTGAAATGTTTGTTATTTCATTTGCAAGCTTCTACGGGCAATTTTTCTTCGTGGCAAAACCACTTTAAGATGAACTACCCTTAAAAAAGAATCCCACGTTGAAATGTTTGGGACTCCTTCTGTTCTGTTTGTCCCTAAAGACCCTGAATGGTATGTTAACCTAAACCCTAATTACTACTATTTACATGTGTCAGGTTATTTCAAAGCTCCTTAATGGGTTGGATGTAACCTTAAGGGATGCTGCTTACTGCAGGTGGTGCTAGAGTCCAAGCTTTATTTCCTAGAGCTTCTTTGAATATTTTATTTTCTCATGGAGCCGATGGCCCCTTTTTTTAAACTCCCTCAAAAACCTTAGGTGCTTTTCTCAATGAGAAACTTTAACCCAACAACTGTGTTAAGGTCTCACCCAGCAAAACCGAACCCTTTTCTTTGCTGTGAGGGGCAAACACCCCTAAAACGCTTTCCAAATGAAGAACACTTTGATGGAAGCGTTACTGGCTTGGCTTCATATACACAGTCAAGTTTCAAGGGTCTAAATTGGGTCAGATTGATGTTAGGTGTTGATACTTCCCATAAGTGACACTAGAGAGTGGCACTAGGTTTCTTCCCTAAAGCTTATTTGAAACATTATATTTTAATAGTGCTGTATTTCTGGGATTCTATTGATGGATCATGAACCAGCAAGCTCGGGGTTTTCTGTACTTGAGGTTGTGGAAAGGCAAAAATAGTGAGTTGAAAGAAGTATGATGGATATATTTGTCAAAATATAATGTGATTTTAGTTAGTAAGCAATACCTTGGCTGAGGTTTAAGAGGAGGTTTAACATCTAAAATAAACCAATTTAACATTAAAATATGGGAATACATTCACAGAACCGCTGCCTCCCTCTAAAAGATCCCGGCTCAGCACAGATACCTCATAACTTATGTTAATGAAATAGAAAATATTCAAAAACTGTCAAGTGTCTCTGAAAGTCAATGATATCATTAAATATTCTTAATATTGAAAACACTTATCCAGCCAACAAGTTGGTGTTAAGTGTCTCTGGAAGAATGGTGAATAAACATTAGTGATTCAAGCGCAAATATTTATTAACGTCTATCCAAAATACCCAAACTGCTAGGTGCAACGTAATTGCCCTCTTTGAGCTAAAATTGTAGCAGCACTGAAAGTGGTTAATAGGATTGAGCAAAGTCTCACATATCCAAGTCACATCGTATCAAAGGTTAATAAACAGCACACATTGCAAATACCTGCAACAATCAATTCTGGTTCTGTTCATAGTAGCTGCATGGTTTCAATTATTAACTCCGTAACCACCATAGTGGATTGTGTGCTAGAGTCTATATACTGGCACACTGAGACCCCATGTATGATGAAGCTGTGGGTGCTCCATGTACTACCATAAAATGCCTCCATGAGGATTGCATCTAGAGGAGAAGACCTGTGTTAGGCTAGGTCTACACTGCATAGGACAAAAAACTCCTCGGAAACCAAATCCTAAAAAAAACTGTGAACCTGAGTATTTTTTCAGTTTTTTTTGTCCAAATCAGCTGGGTTTCCGACCAGTTTTTAGGGTGGTTTTTAGTTTTTTGCTAAAGTTTTAGGTGTGGATTTTAGTGTGGTTCCTTGGGTCGTTTTTCTGGCATTTTTCACTGGTTTTTTAAAATAGGTTTGGGACTTTTAAAGCTTGTTTAAAAACTTGGGCAGTTTTTCATCAGTACCACGCCAAAAACCATGGCAAAACCATCCAGCAGTTTACATAGACTTCAATAGTAAATTTTCTGCTGGCAGATTTTGCAACATGTTCCTAAAACCGGCGGCACCCAAAACCAACGACTTGTGCCGTTTTTTGTATTGAAGTCTATGTGAACTGTTTTCCATCAGATTTTCAGCAGTTTCAAAATACTCAAACCGAGGAAAATCCGACGGGAAACCTCTGCTGTAAAGACATAGCCTAATACAGTATTCACTGGAACACCTCCAAAACTGTAAGAATACGAAGATATACTGTAGTAGGGCCTCATAGCAGGCGATGTACATGGTATTACAGGTCTAATTAACATGAATACCTAATACAACCAAGTATGTGAGACCTTAAAGCGGTTGTTTCACTACAATGATTGCTTTTTATGTTGAAGATCTTGCAAAAACAAGTCACTTTGCAATATGTGTCCATTAACTGTGTCCTACTTATTTCTAGATATCTTGTATGGGCTGCATCAGCTCCTCAGGTCACTATAGCTACAGACCTGTTTGATCTATCCTGATAGGCTGCCAGGGCTGGTCGCTATAGCTACAGACCTGTTCACTCTCTCATGATAGGCTGCCAGCACTGGTTGCTATAGCTACAGACCTGGCTTCTACTGTAGCCTAGTAGAAGCTAGTAAACACGCCCCTGAATTCAAAGTGAAACCAAGGAAACAGGATTGAGGTAAGATGAATCAATGTAGTAAGACAACCCCTTTAAGATATGAGTTATGTTTTTATTCTTTGCTGATGTTATCCAGAAAAAGAACATAGGTGGCAAATACATGGCCCCGATGCCAGACAATGTTACTTCCATTTAGAAAGTCCAACATTTACAGTAGGTATCTGCTCGCCAGGAACCCGTTATGAACCTAGGACACCTTCAGATGATCTAATCAGATGTATAGATCAGTTTTTGTGATCCCTACTAGCCTAATATTTATAGCATACACAAAAAATTTTCCAGGGGTTTTAATCGAGGAATACCCTAGTAGCACAAAATAAATATCAAAGAATAAACCCTATTCTTAAAAAGATAAATTTTTTCCCTTAACAAAAAGAGAAATTCCCTTTTGGTTTAAATTTTTTTTTTGGGGGTAGTTTTTTTTCCCTTTTTATTACCCGGGATGGCCCATAAAACCTCCCATATGTGCCCAATAGTTTCAAAGTAAAAAAAGGGGATGAGGACCTCTGATGTACAAAATAGTGAGGCCCCCAAACCCCTTTTATATGGGAACCTTGTCACATAGTTTTTCCCCCCCTTGCGGGGACAGCACAAAGCTAGTATCAGACATGCTTTTCCCAGCGCTGTGCCCCCCTTTATTCCCTGTAAGATGCAAATTTTTAGAGTTTTTTAAAGCCCCAATCGGGGATTTTTTTCAGCCGGGAAAAGAGTCCAGTTTATTCATAAAAAAGAGTCTTTTTTAATTAAAGGCCCGCCCCATTTTGAGGCTACCCCCCCAAAAAGTTGAAAAACCCTTTTTACTAGAATAGGTAGAAATGTAAAATAACTGTCGGGGGGGTGGGCTACCCTTGGGGTGGGGGGGGCATCATTTGGGTTTAAGGTGGAAAAACACTTTTGTAAAAAAGCGGGAAACTCTTTTCGGGCTGAAAATTCAATTTGAGAAATTAAATGCTCGGGAAAACGCGCATCTTACAAAAATAAGGGGACACAGGCGGGGAACAGCAGGTCTAAACACTAGCGGCTGTCCACCGGGGGGAAATCATCTATTAAACGGGTTTTTTTTTAAAAAAGAAATCATCCAAAATTTAAAGGACATGGCTTCTTTCTTCTGGAAAAAACAGCCCCCACGCTTTTTTGGGTTATGTTTGGGTTTCGTCCCTTTGGCTTTTATTGGACAAAAAACCCCTGACTGCAATACCAAAAAACAACCGGTGGAAAATTAAAAATTTTTCAAACCCGGGACAACTTTTTTTCCACACCCAAAGGGCCCTAGGTTTTCCTTCCCCAAAGGGGAAAAGGCCAGCCCCCTTTTTTCTTATCCAAAACCCGGGGCCCAAAAGCGAAGGGGCCTAGTGGGCCACCCTTTTTGGCACCAGTAGACCCCCCAAATCCCCCAATGGCACCCAATGTCTTTCAAAAACAAAAGATGGTGATTTCCAAAAGGGTAATACAAATGAAGACCCATTGAATAAACAGTCTACTGTATGAAAGTCAATCTGTGGGAAAATTAACAAAAAACAAAAAAATTGGGGTGAGTGGGTTTTGTTTGGGGCTGAAATTTACTTGGGGAAGAAAAAAAAATTTTTTCTCTTTCTTTACTCTAATAACTAAAGTGTAAAAACCCAAAACTCTAAAAAAGGGGGGAAATTTAAATTGTAAGAATTTAAACTAATTATTTAAATTTTAAAGGGTTTAAATTCAAAAAGGGCCACATGTAGGGAAACGGTTTTGGTCTAAAACTACTTTTTTCCCCCAAGGGTTTTTCTAGGGGGAAAAAAGTGTTTTTTTAGACCAAAACCGTTTAAATACATTGGGCCCAAAGTTTTTTTAAAGGACATCTTGCTACCCTTTGAAGCAGAAAAACCAAGCCCCTTTCAAAGGTTTCCCAAATTATTTGCCCCAATAATCATGTTTAAGCCCCTTCTTGGGCCTAACTGGAAAGGCATATTTGTAAATTAAAGAAAAAAAAACCCTACCCCCCTCCCGTTCGCCTTTTGCATCTCACCCCCCAAAGGAAAAAGGGTTTCTTTTCCAAAATTTTGGGTTGGGGTTTTTTTCCTCTTCCCCTTTGGGTCCCATTGTGCTTCTTGTCAGGCAGTAAATAAATTTTTTACAAAGGGCCCAGGGTTTCCCCACTAAACCCTTTGGCTGGTAGCTCCTGTGCCTTCATGATCTTGACAGTGAGAGTAGACTTTTTGAAATTTGTACCCTAAAAACTAAAATGAAAGGGCCAGATTCTCCCGCCTGAGCTTCAGGGACCACCCTTTTATCGGGCCCCTTGGAGACACTAAAAAGAAAAAAAAAAAAGACCCAGCATCGAAAATTGCCAAACGCATGAAGAAAAAAAGTTTGGAAACCCTTTACAATGTTCTTTACTTCCACCAGATGGCAGTCATAAAATATGGTTTGTAGATAAACCTATTTTCAGTGTGACAATACTCAGAGGTCATACTAGTGCCTTGGGCCCCTACTCCGATTACCTAACCCCAACAATCTTAGGTTTTCCAACATTTACACCTTCACGCAACAGGGGTTGCCCGCTTTAAATAAATTTTGGACCTTTTTAAAAAAAACCCAATGCCCTTTTTTCTTCTTTGGGTGTAAGGGCCCTTTCCATGTTGCTTTGAAAAACAGCAGAGGTCACTGTCACATTATTGCAGTCATACTGATGTAGGAAAATCCTTTTAAAAAATGTTAAAGCGGTGGAGGGTATGGAGAAGAAGGTCAAGGGGTTATTCCCTTTACGGGAATTTAAAGGATTGCCTCATCCAAAATCCCTCATTTTTTTTTGTGCTTTTAGATAAATTTTTCATCATTGTTTTAAATTTAAAAAACCTTTTTTTCTACTTTTTTTTTCTTTTTTGTTTTTTAACCCTATTTTTTTTTTCCCATTTAGTGTATATTTTTTCTAACATTTTAAAAATATAAATATACCATATATGTTATTTTCATGGTATTAGTATATTTTTCCCAAATCATTCACCTGGGTGTGAAAAAATCAATCACTTTATCCCCCAAAAAACTTTTTTCCCTAGAAAAAAACGTAAAAAAAAAAAAAATATTTTCATCAAGTTTAACCAAGGGTGAGGGAATATGTGGATGAAGGGAGGGGGGACAGGGAGTTTTTAAACTTAGTTTCCCCCACTGATACAGACCATGGAACCCATAAGGCAAGAACCAATCTGCATTAAAGGAACATTTCATTCCTGATCTCAGAGTTGCCATCAGACTGGAGCCAGATATTTTGCACAGCTACATAAGTATTAATATTATTTGTTAGTAAGTAGCTACCTAAGCATTTCTTGAAACCCTCAACTGTTTCTGCTGTGACCGGCTCCTCAGGCGGCTATTCCACAGAGTCACAGTTCTCATACTGAAGAAGACTTTCCTCCTCTGGAGATTGAATCCTTTTTTCTCCAGATGAAGGGAATGCCCCATTGTCTTTTGAGCAGGTTTTACATGAAATGGCTTTTCTCCATACTTTTTGTAGGGTCTATTTATATACTTATATAATTGAATCAAGACTAGAGAGAAAAGACCGAATACAGGGAGAGTAGCTGTGCGATTGTCACGGGTGGGCCCGCGACCCCCGTCTGGGGTCGCGGCACACCCGTGGTCGCCGCACGAGCGCACCGCCGCCCGCTGACGGGCGGTGGGCGCGCTCACCCGGCCCGGCCCGGCCCCTCCTTACTTACCCGGCCGCGCCCCTGTTGCGGTCTAAAGCCTCCCGCGCGCGCGTCCCCGACATCTAAGGCGCGCGCGCGCCGCACTGTGAGATTTAAAGGGCCAGTGTACCGTAATTGGCTAATTGCCGGGTCACTGCCCAAATTTTAGCCTGCCCCTTCCTGGGGCCGTTGCCGGATCTTTAGTGCCATTTTCAGCCTATTGTGAAAGCGTTACAAAGCCTTGTCCTGACTTACCGTGTACCGTACCATTAGCTTCCGTTCCTCGACCACGCTTTTTTGCCACCTGCCCTGACCTTGCCCCTGTCCACGACCACGAACCTGTGCCGCCTGCCCTACCTTCTGCCTGTTCCGACCCACGAGCCTGCCTGACGATTCTGCACCACGCTAAAACCTCGGCTGCCACCGCAAGCAAGTCACGTCAGGTTAACGACTGGTAAAACCCCCGCCGCAGCAAGTCCATCCGCTTTGCGGCGGGCCCCTTTGAAAACCGGGACCTACTTAGATTCCTTTCCCTGGCGTGGCTTACACCATCGCTTGCGGTGGTCCAGTGGATCCACCTCTACGTCCGGGTACGTGACAGCGATCTTATAACCTGATTACACATAGCCTGATTTTTGAGCATGATATGGGGCCAACAATTACTTTATATAGTGGTGAGATGTTAGAGGTTTCGGATGATCAAGATTTAAATTTTTTTTTCTCAAAATACCAGAAAATCGCAATGTCATTTTAGACTTTTGTAGGCACTATTTATCCTCTTAGGTATTCGGCTGAGGATGTTTAGAGAGGCAGTATTCGCCTCTGATTTGGATGTGGGTTAATAAGGCTTACCCCTCACTTCTGCCGGAGCAGGAACTGATAAGGATCCGCTCAAAGTAAGAATGGACATGTCCTTTGTTTTTTTCCGCACCATTGATTTAAAAAACTGTGTGAACTACAGCATGGATTGGCCTTTCAACTGAATGGCCATCAGTTTATACAAAGATTTTATAAAAAAAATCACACAATCACACAAGAAATCTTTGTAAAATTCTTTGTTAAAATGCATTGTGCAAACTTACCCTTAAATTGTCTACCTTTAAAGGGGTTGTCTCAGTACAAAGATCATAGTTTAAAGTGAGGGAATCAAAATCTAAGCACGTACGTCCTTGGTTACCATTAGCTAAGTGTTATGGTTTATGAGAACGGGCTGCTTTATGTGTGCTTAGCAACCGTGTTTGAGCCCAGGTCGGGTCACACCCAGTTAATGTATTACTGGCTGTCGGCTGAGCGGCATGTTCCGCCCAGGTCACAGACGAGAGAGAGAGAAAGAGAGGGAGGTGCAGACCCAGGAAAATTACATACAGAGTTCTGCAGTCCCACATATGTCTCGTGTGCAGTCCCGCGTAAATCAGAAACAGAGAGCACAGCTGTACACAGCATTCCCATGTAAGATGTGCAGTCCCACGCAAATTACATAGAGAAAGAACACAGCTGTACTGTGCAGTCCCACATAAAACTATTTTGTGACACAGATGTAGAGTCCCACGTAAATCACAGACACAGAACACAGCTGTACTGTGCAGTCCCACGTAAATGACTTTTAAGACTCAGATGCGCAGTCCCACGGAAATCACAAATAGAGAGAACACAGCTGTACTGTGCAGTCCCACATAAAACACACAGCTGTACTGTGCAGTCCCACGTAAAAAACTTTTGAGACAGATGCGCATTCCCACGTAAGCCACTTGTGAGACAGATGTGCAGTCCCATGTAAACACAAACAGATAAAGCGTATAGTTTTGTTCTGCCGATCTGTAGCAGTCAGAGGAGTAATAATCTGAAGGATATATCACTATGTGAGAGAGAGACAGAGAAAAAAAATCACCTATCTTTTCCAAAATCCTAAATGTCAAATGCCCATTCTAGTTACAAAGTATGTAGAGAGAGCGAGAAATTTAGATATAAACTATCATTTTACACTTAGCTTTTCACTTCCAATTATTTCAATGTCAGCCAAGAACCTCTCCCTTCCTTCAGGTCACACAGAATGAATCATCACCTGCACACTTTGGGGACGTGTCTGCAGAAAATGAGGATACTTCCTGCTCGGAGAAGAAACATTTCATTTGGCAACCAGCACAAAAGGCTGCCAAATGCTGGAACGAGACAACCCCTTCAAGCACCATGTTACAACTACTTAAAGATGAGTAACTTTGTAAATACACTGCAATTTATATATTTTTTTTAATTCTTAGTTACAGTTCAGATTGGAGCTGCATTCACAGTTCTGAGAACTTCAGAGCTGATATCTCTAAGTATTTTTTTCTGGTTGCTCAATAACTAAACAAAACTTGTTCTGGTGAGTCTGAGAAGGGTCTTCTTTATACCAGGCATTAAACAGTAATTTGTAGGAAAAACTAACTGTCCCATTGCTTTTTAGGAATTAAAGGGGTTGTCTCACTACATTGATTCATCTTACCTCAGTCCTGTTTTCTTAGTTTCATTTTTGAATTCAGGGGCGTGTTTACTGGCTTTACTGGCTTCTACTGGCCTGCTGAGGACACGAGGTCTGTAGCTATAGAAACCAGCGCCGACAGCCTATCAGGAGAGATTGACCAGGTCTGTAGCTATAGCAGATGTAGCTCAAACAAGAGGGGATATCTCAGAATAGGTAGGACACTGTTAATGGACATATATTGCAAAGTGACTTGTTTTCGCAAGATCTTTAACATAAAAAGCAATCCTTGTAGTGAGACAACCCCTTTAAGCTGTTAGGTGTCTGTCCAACCATGACCTTGCTGACAGTTTCCAATAGCAACCAGAAAGATTTTTGAATGCAGCTCTGGTGTATTATAAGGGTGCCATGTATGTTCTCTACATGTATAATCAGGCACACTCCAAAATTAGGTGCATTATCAGGCACCTGCGGCGCCTGAGATCGGGGGGCATTCTGGAGGTGTGTCGCACCACAACCGTACAATTCTACACATTTATGATGGGAGGACAGCAATACTGGGCGCATTACTGCTGGAACAGGCAGACTAAGTTACAAGTGGTTTACCTGAGTTTGAGTAGTTGTTTTGGAGCTAGAAAGCACCTAATCTATGACCCGCAGTAGAACAGGTTCATAAATTCAGGCGCATTCCAAGCTATTAATGCGTGCAAAAAAATTGTCGTCTTGGCGGCAAAATACATACATGTCGCCCTAAAAGTCTATAACTTAAAGGGGTTGTCTCACTAAAAAGATTATAGTTGAAAATGTGGGGGCCAAAAATCTAAGGATGCACGACCTTGGTTACAAATGGCAAAGTGCTACGGTTTTAGAGAACGGGCTGGTTTACATGTGCTTAGCAACGGTGTTTGTTTACTGGTCAGGGAAGCATTCTGTCCTGCCCAGGTCGTGCACATGCAAAGGAAAGGCAGTGAAGAGGAGGGGCAGGGATGTGTGTATTGGCAGGCACGGAGGAGAAGCAGTGAGAGGACATGCAGGGGGGTTGTGTGTATTGGCAGCGACATGCAGGGACAAGAGGCAGTGAAGAGCGGGGGAGGGTGTATTGGCAGCCACAGGGATGTGTGTATTGGCAGCCACAGGGATGGAGGAGAGGCAGTGAAGAGGATACAATACACACAACCCCCCTGCAAGTCCTCTCACTGCTTCTCCTCCGTGCCTGCCAATACACACATCCCTGCCCCTCCTCTTCACTGCCTTTCCTTTGCATGTGCACGACCTGGGCAGGACAGAATGCTTCCCTGACCAGTAAACAAACACCGTTGCTAAGCACATGTAAACCAGCCCGTTCTCTAAAACCGTAGCACTTTGCCAATAGTAACCAAGGACGTACATCCTTAGATTTTTGGTCCCCACATTTTCAACTATGATCTTCGTAGTGAGACAACCCCTTTAAAGGGGTTTTCTCACTACAAGGATTGCTTTTTATGTTAATGATCTTGCAAAAACAAGTCACTTTGCAATATATTTTCATTAACAGTGTCCTACCTATTCCTAGATATCCCCTCTTGTGTGGGCTACATCAGCTCCTCAGGTCGCTATAGCTACAGACCTGTATGCTCTCTCCTGATAGGCTGCCAGCACTGGTTGATATAGCTACAGACCTGGCTTCTACTGCAGCTAGTGGAAATCAGTAAACACGCCCCTGAATTCAAAATGAAACCAAGAAAACAGGACTGAGGTAAGAAGAATCAATGTAGTGAGACAACCCCTTTAACATCAGCACTACATAAGCTGCATACCTCTGTCTTTAAAACATACTAATATGTTTTTTTGGACTTTAAATTGCGAACCCTATGGAGACAGGGACAGATGTGAATGATGACAATGGTACAACATTGTAGAATATGTCAGCGCTATACAACTGAATAGAATAAAATAAATTGTCCACCATGAGCCTTACACATGTTTAAATCACAAAGACATTTACTTATGTTAAAAGGCTTGCCCGTTTTAGACAATCCCTATTATTAGAAGGGCACCCCTGACAATAAAGTGATCACAAAATGGTTAAATTTTCCTGTAGTGCCACCACTGGGGAAATGAAGCATTACACTCAGGCTATATCTACATGGCAACTGTAAAATACAGTTGGAAATCCGACGGTACTTTAGAACTGCTGTACCACAGTTTTTGGTGCAGATTTGCGCCAAACACTGCGGTTGTTTTTTTTAAATTTCATCCGGCCCTAGTACATTGAACTGTACTAGAATCCACAGTAATATGGCCGATTATAGAACATGTTCAATAAACTGGTGGTTTGGAAATCCAACCATAGATAATCTGTGTTGTGTAGCCTACAGCTCGGATTTTAATCGAGGTCTATGGGCATTGGTTTACAGTCGGAATTTTGCGGATTATAATTATTGAATCCGACCAAAAACTAGTGCTGTGTAGACATGGCCATACACATAGATGGCCTGTACATATAATGTAGAACAGGATCTCTGAAGTGAGAGACTATCTTTGTATTTGTTTTCTCTTGGTTACGAGAAGAGGACTGAAACAGAAATGATTAACTCCAAATGCCCTATTAGGGTGGATGACGGTTTATCAACCCCCAATAAACAATCCAATATATTCCACAAATGTTTCATCCACAGTTTTCTCATCTGCAACACTTGAATAATAAGCTTTCCTTAATAGAGTGCATTGGGTCTGACTAGGTTTTATCTTTCACGTTAGTACATTTCCAGTGACATTTTTTTATGTCTACATAGAAATTCTGTTTTGTATACATCTGAGAAAAGTAATGGCCAATTTTTTCATTATTTGTCGGATCATCTTGTGTTTACTAATGGAAAAGCTTCCGTGTTTGTCCGTGACCTTTAATGAAGTAATTCAAACAGACAGAAATGTAACGATATTAGGTCTGCGCTAGAAACAGGTAAGATGTGGGGAGGGTTAAAAAACAAGACTGGATAGCACGGCAAGCATAGCCAACAAGATTCTCACAGAACTGCCGCACATATTGGGCAAAATTGGGGATTAGGAAAATATGCAAACAACATTTTTAGGAAAAGCGCTTGGCCTTATTTAACAAAAACGTCATTGCCCATAGCAACCAATCAGAGCTCTGCTTACATTTTTTAAGAGCATTTTGAGAAATGAAAGCTGAGCTCTGATTAGTTGCTAAGGGCTTCCAAGGCGGTTTTACTTTTAGTCAGATAAAGACCCACTGGAGCAGATATGTCAGTGTTGTCTAACACTTAGACGATGTAAACTTAAATGGGTTGTCTCACTACAAGGATTGCTTTTTATGTTAAAGATCTTGCAAAAAAAAAAAGTCACTTTGCAATATATGCCCATTACCAGTGTCCTACCTATGCCTAGATATCCCCTCTTGTATGGGCTGCATCAGCTCCTCAGGTCGCTATAGCTACAGACCTGTTTGATCTATCCTGATAAGCGGCCAGCAGTGGTTGCTATAGCTTCAGACCTGGCTTCTACTAGGCTGCAGTAGAAGCCAGTAAACACGCCCCTGAATTCAAAGTGAAGCCAAGAAAACAGGACTGAGGTAAGATGAATCAATGTAGTGAGACAACCCCTTTAAACTACACAGTCTTAAATTTCACCGCATTTATAACTGTGCTGATAAATCTACTGCCTAGTCTAAGTTTACACCTTTGACTAGTTGGCTTACTTTATGCCACTTATTGCAGCAATTTTTTGAATTTCTTTTTCTTGGCACATGGCGTCGCGTGCTAAACCACCTCCCTTTTCAGCAAAGTACTACCCCTTTACCAACGCCATGTCCTTATATCGGATGAGGTGCAGGAGTGTCTAAAACACAAAATAAATGTGGTGTAATGCATTAACGCCTTTATTTTTGGCACAAACCAAACCAGAGTTTTGCTGCCATTGCCTTAATAATGTGCCCCATTGCATTTTGTTTTTGCCCAAAAAAATTGCAACCAGGTGTTAGCTGAAATATGAAACGTGCTACAAAAAAGGGCCACATTTTCTAATATGGTTGCGCCAAAAATCTGCAAAACAATTGTGCATTTTTGGCTCAGCATGTCACATTTATTATGGACTCTAGACACTTTTTGCAAATGCCATGAAAAGGGTGGCCACAATGTAACATGCTGTGCCAAAAATGGTGCCAGAAATGCACCAAAATTCGGGCATAGAAAGCATGCCAACTAACCCTTGTTCTAAAAAAGCTAGCCAAGAATGTGCCAATATCATCAAACAGCATGAGCCACTGTGATAGCTATTTCACATTTTTAGACAGACTGTGAAGTTTAAAATGTCTATCTTTTAGAAAGCGATAGGAAATGTGGGCCAATGTTCTTTGCTTGGGGCATTTGTCTCAACTTTTTACTGCTTAGCACTTTTTGCAAACACGTGATCTAGGTGTGGAGTTTTTCTTTTGGCATTATACCATAGGATTCTTCATAGGTTCAGAAAAATGTCAGAAAAAAATTGCAAAATCCATGGTTAAAAATACAGTTAATTTTGTTTTTGATTTTGGCTCTATTAGTGTGAAAAATTATTTTTCACACTTTTTAACTAAATGGAATAAAAGTTATATTTTATTATTTAGTTTGCCCTTCCACATTTTTTACTTAAATTAAAAAATACAGTGTTGAAAATATTTCTGGTCAGGAATGCCTTATACACAGACCTTAGTGGCACTGGAGGGCGCCATGTGAGTTGTTGTATTTTACCTTGTCCTTGCAATATCCAGTAGCATTCACGCTATCATTTTTTAAACTGTGCGTCTTGTTATGAAATTAGAGGAACAGCAAGGGACCACAGCAGTTCACTTGCATCCCCATAAAAGGGTTTTTTTCTGCCACAATATTTTATGCACTGGTAGAGCAAGGGGAGACCTCGAAGAAAAGCCAAGTCTCCCTTGTGCTGTATATGTGTAGTGCAGGCTTAGACGCTGTGCCCACCCCAGCTGAAGCGGGATTTAGCTGCAATATACAGCACAGACTGGGAATTTAATCCTGTAGACGCGACTTTTAGTAGTTTCTGTGGCACCTATGTGGCTAACAGAGGAAAGTGGCTCAATATGTCATCCATGGGCACCATAGGCAAGGTGTTTGCAGGGTGTCTATGGTAGCCAGAGGCCAAATAATTGTCCCTGACATTTACAGGAACCTATTAGAGTCTAATAGGCTGCCTGTCAGATGTTATAAAAGCCATCAAGCAATGACATAGATAAGTCCCGTCCAAGGACTATAGAAAAAAAAGTAAAAGCAATTAAATGAAAAATGTTTAAAAATAAAAAAAATAAACACACAACTTCTAGTTCCCCAATAAAAACACACAAAATAGGTATTGCTGCATCCATAAAACGTTATAAAATTTAATCCGAATGGTGAACGCCACAACAAAACAAAAACCATGCTAGAATTGCACTGTCTTCCATTCAACCTTCTAAAAAACAGAATCAAAAGTGATGAAAAAAATCTTATTCACCACAAAATGATACTAATGATAATATCAACTTATCATGCAAATAAAAACCCTCACACAGCTCCATCCACAGAATATTAACAGTTCTGGCTCTAAGAATATTGTCACAGTGGTGATTATGATTTATGTTATGAGGAGAAGTGTCATGGTTCATGCCGTGTCCGTGCCTGCCTTGTCTCTGCTGCAGTTCCCTGTTTGGGGGTCTCGGTGGCCTTTGTCCCTGCTGCTAGTATACTTTCCGATCCTGGTTCCTGTCCTTGCTGCTGCGAGCGTTTGCACTTAGTACTCACCGACCCTTGCTCCTGCTTCCTGGGGTCCTGGGCTCGCACTGCGCCTCCTAGGGTGCGCTGCAGCTTTCTGTTATTTACAGGGACAGTGTCCCAATTGCCTGCCTCTTTAACTGTGATCCCTGGCTATAAGAGTAAGTTCTTGCCCTTGCTCTGGGGTCAATTCATTGGATTGCATGGTTGTTGTGTGATTGGCTATCAGAGTGCCTGACCTGCTCCTGGGTTCTGCTATTCAGGACTTAACCCCTGAGATGCTTGATTCAGTTCCTGCTGTCCATCAGAGCTCCTGACCACCTGGCTGTCGTTTCTGCTGTATTATTGCCATTGCACCTGTCCAGATACCTGCTGTAATCCTGCCATTGCACCTGTCCAGTTACCTGCTGTATTCCTGCCAATGCATCCATTTACTCCCGCTGTACCTGTCTGCTACCCACCTAGGACATGTAGTCCTCCTACAGCAATTACCTGTTCCCATCCCTTCCAGTGTGCGGTGTCTCTGTCCTGCACCTTGGCTGTCACCACGGGTAGCCACGTCATGGGTTGTTACCTGAGGGTTCCCCGCAGCAAAGTCCGTCCGGCCTTGCGGTGGGCTCTGGTGAAGACCGGGGGCCCCTTAGACTCCGCTCCCTGGTGTGGTCTCCTGGTGTGGTCTCTCACCCGCGGTGATCACAGTGGATCCACAGCCATTTACCAACGATCGACGTGTCAGTGCCTACTGTCATTGCCGGATCGTTACAAGGAGACTGTAAAAAAATTGGTGTGGCCTGCAAAAGTGGGGGCATGGCCTGTTAAACTAGGTGGAAAACTCAGGGGCAGCCCAAGGCGGCAAAAACTCTAGCTACACCACTGATTTTATGACCTATCGATAGGTTACTGCTGAGGGCACTCGCCAGCCTAAAAAATTCACATACACCTTCAAAATCTGTCAGTTAAATGCTCGTTTGGCTGACGGCTATTCCTCCAGACCCCCTCTACTGCTAACACATGCATACTTGGCAAAACTGAGCATGCATGTGATATTAATGGAGAAAGGGAATAATCCGCTGCCAGAGACCTCTGGCAGCAGCTTATCTCCTATGAGAACAAAGGATCGGACATATTGGATTTCAACATGCCTGTTTTGTATTTTTCCCAATATCTTCTAAATGAACATCAGGCAAACAATACAATACACATTAGGAGGCTGCCCAGTCATGAGTACATCAGCTGGTTCAGCTGACATTAGTCTATGGCTAGCTAGAGGCCGTCCCTACATACATTTGCAAAGAATGATTTATTATAAAAAAAGCGCTCACCAAAGAGACACACATTCAACAATAAATGCATGCGTCTGGAGCTGGATAAAGCTATTTTTAGTACAGACATATGCCCTAGTGAAACAAAACGTGAAAATTGAAGTGCTGAAAGCAAGACACAGTGACGATCTCTAAAGCTTCCTGGTGTGAATGAATGAAATATGACCTTAAATTGTGGTGGTTTTGGAATTTAAAGCAAACACTTAAGAAGCAGAGGATTCAGAACCCGGCACCTTCTCCTTATTGTTGGATTGCTGCGGTGTCATAATGGTATGTCATAAAGAACCAGGACATTATCATTTACACAATATACTGTTTGCATCTCTATGTTGACAAATTTGGACTGACCATCTGCTCTATCAGGCAGATCCCCAGTGGTCTGCTCTCTACCTGTTCGCACCTCTTGATGGTTTCAGACCTAGTTGCAATAGTTGCAGATTCAGACTGCCAGACTACCCAGGGGCACATGGAAGGAGAAGGGTTAGGTAACTGGGATACCAAAAAAGAAGAGCTTCTGCAAACCCCACCTGAAAATTGCAATTCTAGCGTGATTCAGGAGCATTCCAAGGAGGTTGGGTCATTTCTGGGGGTGGGCTAAAATCTCCTGGATTCCTGATTTTGTGATTTAAAGGGTTGGCAAGTAAGACTTAATATTACCTTAGTGAAATAAGTGTACAGGGCTAGACTGACCCACTCCATAATACCAGAGATATTCTAGTGGGTCTTTGCTCTGACACTATATAGGGCCCTTATGGTCCAGCAGAGGAAGACTACATTTGGAGATGACTAAGACCTATTAAAATTATGGTGATATGTTCTGTGTGTACAGTCATGGCAACACATGTTTAAAATGTCATTAACAGTAGACATGCATTAATTCTCTATAACTAAAGAGTAGACATTTCGAATGCCAAGTAACCCCAGTCTAACACAGTACAACCTCTTACCATTAGTTTTAGGAGGGGGAGATTTGTGGCCCTTTGTTTGCTCTCCAGTCATTTATTAATGTGGCACTTCCTGGGGAAATATCAAGCCATGCACAAATTAACACCACCCATATGGAAGGACGATGATGTAAGCTTAGCTAGACCTTCTCCCTCAATGGGCTAGACAACTATCTTGTCTGCCTCTATGGGATATACACTCCTGGAATGCATGTACTGTATATACACCTAGATAAATAAAACTAAAAACAAAAACGTTCAGATGTAATAAGGTCCCCATATTTCTATTCAATGAAAATTAAAGCTTTGCACTATTGACCCAATTTTTCATCTTTGAATCCTGAACTTGCTTGACCATTGCTAAAGTGACTGTCAGATCACAAATATTTAAGACCATTGCATCCTGAATTAAAGAGTTTTTCTTAGCCCGTATCAGTCTAGCTCAAGCTTATACTAAATTTAAAGTATGGGTCGTGAAGCATTGTGGTATACATATTACTATTCAGTTTCCAGAACTGTTTGTGAGGTTCAGCCAGCAAATACAATGTGTATCTCATTATACAATTTAACGGTAATGCGACTGAACTCCATACAAGTCCTTGATCTGTCCATCAAAGAAAAAAAAAAGGGAGGTCACTTAAAGGTGTCTTTCCATCCTGAATATTTCTGGCATATCCACAAGATATCATTAATAAATGCAAATCATTTTTAGAAGTGTAGATAGATAGATAGATATGAGATAGAAAGATATGAGATAGATAGATAGATAGATAGATAGATAGATAGATAGATAGATAGATAGATAGATAGATAGATACAGTGGTGGCCAAAAGTATTGGCATCCCGGCAATTCTGTCAGATAATACTCAGTTTCTTCCTGAAAATGATTGCAATCACAAATTCTTTGGTATTATTATCTTCATTTAATTTGTCTTCAATGGAAAATCACAAAAAGAATTGTCATAAAGCCAAATTGGATATAATTCCACACCAAACATAAAAAGGGGGTGGACAAAAGTATTGGCACTGTTTGAAAAATCATGTGATGCTTCTGTAATTTGTGTAATTAACAGCACCTGTAACTTACCTGTGGCACCTAACAGGTGTTGGCAATAAGTAAATCACACTTGCAGCCAGTTGACATGGATTAAAGTTGACTCAACCTCTGTCCTGTATCCTTGTGTGTACCACATTGAGCATGGAGAAAAGAAAGAAGACCAAAGAACTGTCTGAGGACTTGAGAATCCAAATTGTGAGGAAGCCTGAGCAATCTCAAGGCTACAAGTCCATCTCCAAAGACCTGAATGTTCCTGTGTCTACCGTGCGCAGTGTCATCAAGAAGTGTAAAGCCCATGGCACTGTGGCTAACCTCCCTAGATGTAAAGCCCATGGCACTGTGTCTAACCTCCAGATATGTAAAGCCCATTGCTCTGTGGCTAACCTCCCTATATGTAAAGCCCATGGCACTGTGGCTAACCTCCCTAGATGTAAAGCCCATGGCACTGTGGCTAACCTCCCTAGATGTAAAGCCCATGGCACTGTGGCTGACCTCCCTAGATCTGAAGCCCATGGCACTGTGACTAACCTCCCTATATGTAAAGCCCATGGCACTGTGGCTAACCTCCCTGGATGTGGACGGAGCCCATGGCACTGTGGCTAACCTCCCTATGGCACTGTGGCTAACCTTCCTAGATGTGGACGCAAAAGAAAAATTGACAAGAGATTTCAACTCAAGATTGTGCGGATGGTGGATAAAGAACCTCGACTAACATCCAAACAAAGTTCAAGCTGCCCTGCAGTCCGAGGGTACAACAGTGTCAACCCGTACTATCCGTTGGCGTCTGAATGAAAAGGGACTGTATGGTAGGATACCAAGGAAGGCCCCACTTCTTACCCTGAGACATAAAAAAGCCAGGCTGGAGTTTGCCCAAACTTACCTGAGAAAGCCTAAAACGTTTTGGAAGAATGTTCTCTGGTCAGATGAGACAAAATCAGAGCTTTTTGGGAAAAGACTCAACATCGAAAAAAAAAAAGAGGCATTCAAAGAAAAGAACACGGTCCCTACAGTCAAACATGGCGGAGGTTCCCTGATGTTTTGGGGTTTGCTGCCTCTGGCACTGGACTGCTTGACCGTGTGCATGGCATTATGAAGTCTGAAGACTACTAACAAATTTTGCAGCATAATGTAGGGCCCAGTGTGCAAAAGCTGGGTCTCCCTCAGAGGTCATCGGTCTTCCAGCAGGACAATGACCCAAAACACACTTCAAAAAGCACTAGAAAATGGTTTGAGAGAAAGCAATGGAGACTTCTAAAGTGGCAGCAATGAGTCCAGACCTGAATCCCATAGAACACCTGTGGAGAGATCTCAAAATGGCAGCTTGGAGAAGGCGCCCTTCAAATCTCAGGGACCTGGAGCAGATTGCCAAAGAAGAGTGGTCTAAAATTCCAGCAGAGCATTGTAAGAAACTCATTGATGGTTCGCGGTTATTTTGGCTAAAGGTTGTGCTACCAAGCATTAGGCTGAGAGTGCCAATACTTTTGTCTGGCCCATTTTTGAAGTTTTGGGTGAAATGATCAATTATTTGATTTTTGTCTCATTCCATTTTGTGTTTTTTCATTGCAAGCAAAATAAAAGAATATATTAATACCAAATAAATTGTGATTGCAATCATTTTCAGGAAGAAACTGAGTATTATCTGACAGAATTGTAGGGGTGCCAATACTTTTGGCCACCACTGTAGATAGATATGAGATAGATAGATAGATAGATAGGTAGATAGATAGATAGATAGATATGAGATAGATAGATAGATAGATATGAGATAGATAGAAAAATTAGTTTTTTTCTCTTTCTTCACAGCTTCTAGAGTCATAAAATACAGGTTAAGACCCTGTGTATAACTGGATCATGAATAGGTAGAGCAAAGCAGAAGAGCAGAACCATTAAAAATATCTGTATATGATGAATCTGGGCTTTTTTAAGTTGCTGGTTTATGATGACGTTGTTATTTCACATCCCTTGGTAATGGAGGCCATACTGCAAAAGTTAACAACTGGATCGGGTGCCCTAAAGGTTTTCCCTTATGTTTCCTTATGGTTCTCACATGCATATAAATTATATAAGTTACATATAAGTTACACATATTGTCAGTTATGCCAGAAACCGTAGTATTAGCTTCTGCACGGGACATGAACAAATGAGATTGTCACTAGGATTTGGAACCATAAAAAAGCCTACTTTTCAATAAACTACAGGCTTCTTCTACATAGTGAACAGGCATAGAGTAAAATCTTGTACCTCACACCTCCTGCTTTCACCTCACACATATGTTACTAGATGCACCGGTAAACATTTAGCGTATCACATCCAGAAGTGTCCTAAAAACACAAATATCATGGAATGCTATAGTAGTCTAAAGAACTACCACACACAGAAATGTACAAAAATACACTTAAAGCACACCTAAAAGTTGGTTTCCTACCCTATCATAGAGCAATGTATGATATGAGGGAGAGAAACTGAACTCTGTGATATATGATTTTAAACAGGATTTCTGAGTAAAAAGCGGAGTAAATCCTGACAGGACAAGAAAAAAGACAGCGAGAGTCCTGCTTGACCCACCCACATACAAAGATTGACAGTTTGGGATATGTAATCTGCCTGACCCCTACTGCAGCCACACATAGAAAATGGGTCATGCATACACAGTGCCCTCTTTACTGAAGTCTATGTCAGTAAAGCCAGCCACTTACTTAAACCTAGAAAAGCATAAGCCATAGGCATACATGGCTACCTTTCCATTTATTTTTGGCTTGATAGGATCACCACACTATCATCAAGAGACCCACTTTTTTGCAAGAAATTGTGTTCTTAGAGGTGAACAGTTTATACACTACCTATATAGGAATTTCAAGGACAGTAACTAGAAAAGGTTAGGAAGGAATGAACTGTCCTTGGTGGAGAAACTCTCAATCCTCAAAATAGTGGAGTCTTTGGGACATTTACCCTTACATCTTCCTTATAATCAGTCTATGGATCTAACTGCAGATTAATACAATACTATGGATTACACCGCAGTTGCAATGGCCATATAGTGAGAGGGCTTTTCCACAGGCAAACAACAACTTCCCTTTTATTAAGTCTTTTAAAAGGAGGCATGTACTGTATGCTTGGTGGTCAAATGACAAGTAAAGGTATATTCACACGCCGGATTTTGACGCTGTTTTCAGAGCGTTTCCGCTCCCAAAATAGCATCAAAAAAGCCTCCAAAACGTCCCCAGATCATTTTCATTGATTCCTACGTTAAACAGCATTGTACTTCACACACGGCAAGGTTTTTCCGCGCGTATTAGGCGCTTTTTTGTAAGCTGTAAAAAGAAGCGTCATGTCAATGCTTGAAGTGTTTTTAGCACTGAAAATCCCTGTAGGAATCAATGGAGAGCTTCAAAACCTCATCGATAACCTCAGCACGTTTTTAGACGCGTTTCTCTGCATTTTTTTTCGCCGAGTTTTTGCCCTGGCTATTAATTTGGATGAAAGAAAACCATGTTTAAAACCTCGTCCAATAATGCACCGAGAAATGCATCTAAAACCTCTTTTGAAGAAGCCTGTTTCAGGCGAGGTTTTGATGCTGTTTTGGGCGCTGAAAAATCAGCGTCCAAACAGCGTCAAAATACGATGTGTGAACATACCTAACAGACTCTTGTACAACAGTTTGGACACACACATGAGTGGTTGCTCTTCAATGTCAATGGCTGATCTGAGTTTTTTCACCGTCTTCCCATACAATTGAATTGTATGGACGGCGGCAAAAAAAACGAGAAAAATGCAAACCTCAACAAAAAACGCCGTCCTCCATCGGGATAAAACAGTCGACTTTCGGTGCAGTGTAGACCTAGCCTTACAGGGACCCCACTATCCTGACTATACAGCTTTGGGCCCTGACTGGTTCTATCACCTTCATCGATGCCACCAAGCTATTTGGAGAGTCCATTTCTTCTTGAACACCGGCTTATAAAAAGGCTTGGATAGGAGCTGAAATGTTGCGTACTTGGGTGAATAACCTGCTTGACTTTGGAAGTGCATTCTGGATTTATTTTCTCTCCTTGAAGAGTATCTCTCTTATGCCTCACTACAGCTGTTGGCAGTCACCCTTGGCCCTGCCTAGACCTCAATCTTTTAGCATGGATCTCGCTCAAGGTTATTCATACTTCCCTGCCTCAAACCACAGATGACATTGTTGTACCAAAGCTACAGTGCCACAGTCCAGTGCAGTGATGTCCTTCACAATGTAGACACAGGGGGCCACATGTATGAAATGGTTTTGGTCTAAAACTCACTTTTTTCTCCACAGGTTTAAATGTGGAAAAAAGTGAGTTTTAGACCAAAACCGTGTCATTCTTGTGGCCCAGGGTTCTCAGGTTCTCACCCCAAAAAAAGATACCAAGTGAAGTTGCTTCTGCAGCCATTTCCCAGCTCAGAGCAGCAGCATTACCAAAAATGCCGCGCCCAAGCTCCACTGTGCAAAAAGCCCCATGAGCACAACATTTTAAACAGAAAACATCTAACGTAACTTAACACAACATAACAGTGAGCATAAACACACAGGGCTCAATACACAATCACAATGCACCCTGGACACAGTCAAAATACAAAATGTACTTTCCACAATATACACCAACAATAACAAGTTTCTATGAATTATTAATGAGAAGGGAACTCTAACTCAGGCTGACACATGGTAATTTTACAGAATGCAAATCATGTAATTTCTTAACTTTTTTAAGTGAATAAATGTACAAAGTTGTACAGATTTCATATCAACATTGTGCTTGCTCCAAGTTTCTATACTTTGATTAATAGGCATCAGTAATCAAACAGTCATAGTATTAAAAATGCCTAAGGAAACCCGACTGGGCTAAGGCGTATAAAATGGAGTGCCTATGTTTCCCTCATTTGTTATGATAAAATATCCTGGCGATATGATGTCCTGGAAATAGTATCCACATCTGTTCTTCTCCCCGTGAAGTTCAGAATATAATAAGACACATAGGACATAGCACAGGATCCCTGTGGCAGTTATGTATTGAGAGCGCTCAAATAATTTACTGAGCATCGATGGGAAGAAAAGGCTCAGCACTGGAGACATAGTTAGCAAAATGCTGCATCTTGCAAAAATGAGTGAGTCTCAGATCAAAGTTTTAGAAGATAAGTAGTTTTAACTCTGAGGCAGCTCGGAGGTTTCAGTGCTCAGCTGCAGTTTTATTGTGACGGGGAGAATGTTGAAGAAAAGATCTTGAGGTCTGGTATTTTTTGGGTTTATGAGAAGAATATGGAACGTCGGAGCAACTCTCCTTCTCTGGCTGCACAGCAGCGTCCACCTCCAGGGCAAACACCATCCAAAGTTGATGTCTGTTTAAAGGGGAATCATCCTGCCATGCCTCACCAGCTGACTGAGGCTCATACCCTGTCCTGGCTCTTGTGTCTAGGGCAGCGGTTCCCAAACTGCAGTCCTCACGCCCCACCAACAGGTCATGTTTTCTGTCTTTCCTTAGCAGAGCACAAGTTATTTAATTATGCTGCACAGGTGACTTAAAGGGGTTGTTTCACTACATTGATTCATCTTATCTCATTCCTGTTTTCTTGGTATTATTTTGAATTCAGGGGCGTGTTTATTGGCTTCCACTAGGCTGCAGTAGAAGCCAGGTCTGTAGCTATAGCAACCAGTGCTGGCAGCCTATCAGGAGAGATCAAACAGGTCTGTAGCTATAGCAACCTGAGGAGCTGATGCAGCCCATACAAGAGGGGATACATAGGAATAGGTAGGACACATATTGCAAAGTGACTTGTTTTTGCAACATCTTTAACATAAAAAACAATCTTTGTAGTGAGACAACCCCTTTAATTATTGTCAGTGCATTCTGTGGGATATCCTGAAAACATGACCTGTTAGTGGGGCGTGAGGACTGGCGTTTGGGAACCCCTGGTCTAGGCAGGGCTGTGGAGTCGGCAAGCCAAAGCCCCGACTCCGACTCCTCAATTTCCCAAACCTCCGACTCCGGGACTCCTCATACACGGCGCATGTTTAAGTGATAACTTTACTGTAGTAAAATGGTAACATCAGGCTGTTTATTACTTTATGATATAATAATCAAGCTATTTAGGTAGAACAGACACTGACAAGCAAATGGGTAACAATGTTTTGATCTTTTGACCTCTTCTGGGTGGAGTTGAAGATATAGCTTGTATCCAAGTCCTGTCTACTCCAACATTGGGAATGTGGGAAAAGACCTGGGGCGACATGTATGAATTCGATTTTTTTTACTTGGCGCCGACACTCCAGATTTTTGGCGCATTACATAGAGCTTAATGCGCCAAACTTTGTATGGGCATAGAATGTACTGCGCCAAACTTGGCGCACTCACGTCTATGTAATGCGCCAAAAATCTTCATACTGTCGTATTCTACACTCTTCTATATCTATCTAGAACTGTGGTGTCGGCGCCAAGTAAAAAAAAAGTATGCATTTGAAAACATATATTTCGCACTCTTAATTTTTCAATGCTCAGTTTTCTGAGATTCTGAGAGTGTAGAATACGACAGATTTTTTGGGGCCCACAACATAGAGCTTAATGCGCCAAGTTACACTCTTTCCCCATAAAAAGTTTGGCGCGTTAAGCTCTATGTAATGCGCCAAAAATCTTCATACTGTCGTATTCTACACTCCTCTATATCTATTTATAACTGGAGTGTCGGCGCCAAGTTAAAAAAAGTACGCAGTCGGGAAATTTATACATGTCGCCCTATAGATTTTATATGGTTTGATAATTATTAGAATCATCAGTCTCTCAAAGTTCGTCTCATTACACTCTATGCCCATACAAAGTTTGGCGCATTACATAGAGCTTAATGAGCCTGTATGGGCATAGAGTGTAATGGAAAGAACTTTGAGAGAAGTTTGGCGCAAAGCTCTATGTAATGCGCCAAAAATCTGGAGTGTCGGCGCCAAGTAAAAAATATCGAATTCATACATGTTGCCCCTGGGATCAGATTTTGGTCAAGATATGCTTGAATCTGATTGAGAGCCCAGAAGGATTCAGGCTGTGCTGAAAGCCAAAGGTGGATTTACTAAATACTAACAAAATAATACAAATTAACATTTTGATTTTTAGGAGCAAACAATGCAGTTACAGGAAAGAATCTGCAGAACTGAGCAGATGCTAAATACTTGCAAGTCAAATTTATGTATAAGATGGGTAAGATGACTGTATATAAAGGTGCCTGAGGAAGCAGGGTAGAGTCCCTGCGAAACGCGTAGCTTTCCTGTTTTATATTTACTTTAATAAACCAGCTTGATGCTTAAGTTGGCTTTTCTTTGAATTGCTTTTGCCCCTGAAAGCACCACAGGAACTCCTAATTTCACTCGTGTTACGAGTGTCCTTCTTTCCTACTACTGCTGCCGGAGTCTGCTGGGCTGCGAGATCGGAGGTTTCCTGAGCTTCTCGGAGAGGGCGAGGTGCAGCGGATCAGCTGTGGGCTTTTAAATTTGAGCTTTAATGTGAGCTGTACCATACCTGTACAGCTCTAAAAGGTGAGCGTGATTCTAATTAGTTAAAAGTCGCACCCTGTGTTGTAAAGCTGTAACGCACATTGCGCGGTGTGTCTGCTCTTCTGTCCCTGAGGAACTTCGTTTGTGGAGCCCGGGATATTTGAAAATGACTGTATATAAAATTACAGTAGCCTCATGTACAAAGTTGTAGTGGATGGAGAGATATGGAGCCTGAAAGTCACAAGCCCAAAACATTGTTACCATTTTGCTTGTCAGTGTAAAATACATTTATAGGATATGACTTTAGAACACAAAAAAATTGTAAATATGCAAAACACTGCAGGAACATTTGTGGAGTCTCTGAATTTGGTCTGAGAAATAGTAGTGCCTCCATCAGATCCTGCATGCATGACCTCACCTCTGATCTCATTATTTCCAGGCTAGAGAACGGCCTCTCTACACTAACTTGGGTTGGGGGCAAAGCGGTGACCACAGAGGCAACATCTCTAACAATGTCAAGGTATAAATGAATTGCCTCAGCCACAGTCAGTTTTGATGAATGGTTGAACTCTTCTACTTCTTTGAAAGCAGGTGAAAAATTTTACTGAAATCTGTTTGTCATGGGATCGGAATCTTCTCCCCTGGGGCAGCGCTTTGCCTGCTCGATGTCATCAATTACACTCCTCATGTGATAAGGCTGAAGATATGGGAGCAGTAGCACTGGCCGGACCCAATTCCTCTTGCTCTTTGCATTGCATCGAACGAACTGGACCAACTTATTATATATTTTGGGAGTTGGTCAATTTTATGACAACTCCAACTCCTGCAAAATAGGCACCGACTCCACGACTCCGACTCCACAGCCCTGGGTCTAGGGATATGGTTCCTAGTTCTGATTGACTCTGATTCTGACCTCAGCCTTGCTCTTGGATATTTCCTCTGCAACGCTCTTAGGCTTATGCATCTAGAATCCATTAGACACGGCATCCCAATCTAACCATCGCCAAATGGGTTATGGCTTAGAGAATCCACATCTTTGGCACGTGACCATAACAGTCTCTTGAGGATCTGAAGTGCCACTTCAGTATAAATCCATTGTCCAAGCACTGTATGGTGCAAGCTATGCACTGTGTCACTATCATACTCAAATTACAAAGAACTAAGGTCATGTACTTTTTTCCTAATATATAACATAAGATAATGAAAGATTCTATATACAAGGTCTAAAAAGGAGCACAAGTTTCATATCTCTGACATTTAAGGCGACATGTATGAAAGGGTTTTTGCCCATTTCTGACGTAAAATGCGTCAAAGGTGAGAGGTTCGCCTAATTTGCTCATGTGTGGTGCATCGAACGAATATGTTTGCCGTACTATGCACCAGAGGCGACATTGTACTGCGGGAAACATATGGGGGCGTTCTGGGGGCGTGGTACCACACTCGTAATATTAGACACATTTATGAATATGGCTCGGCAAAACTAGGCGCATTACTGCTCGTACAGGCAAACCTGCAAGACGGACCCGACAGGCACGATGCAGACACGCAGCGTCGATCTCTCATGTGAACGCCGCTGCGTTTCTGTCAATGCCGGCAGTGATAAACTCACTGCTGATTGTTAGATGCGTCTCTGGGTCCGTCCTGATGGACCCAGAGACGCATCAGAAAATCGGATGTTCATATGGAGGCAAGACGCCGTGTGAACAAACCCTAAAACAGATCAAGAATTGACGTGTCAAGTCTTTGATTGGGTCTGTTAAACGCTTCCCAAAGACGTATGTAAAACACATAGGGCGACATGTATGAATGGAGCTGCCGTCTTTTCAGCCCGATAACAGGAGCAGCCGCGTTCATACATTTTTAAATCTCCCGCACGCCACTCTCGGGTGTATTACATAGCACCTGCGGCAGTACGGTTCTAGTGCACCCCCCCCCCTCCCGCCGCAGGCGCTATGTATTTGCATCTCTGGGCGCATTACAGCTGGAACAGGTATACCACTTTCAAAGTGGTATACCTGATCCGAACTGTCGCCCGAGCGCTAGAATGCACCTGATTTATGACCCGCTGTAGAGCGGATTCATAAATCAGACGCATTCTATGCCGTTATTAGGTGCATGAAGTTTGGCGTTTGCATGCCAAATTTCATGCTTGTTCCCCATATTGTCTAAATGCCAATACGTGTTTTACATTGAAACTAATGTAATCACACAGGAAAATTGTTAGATACATATATCGGACCCAAAAA
Source organism: Phyllomedusa bahiana (assembly GCA_025379985.1). Lineage (NCBI taxonomy): Eukaryota > Metazoa > Chordata > Amphibia > Anura > Hylidae > Phyllomedusa > Phyllomedusa bahiana. Next base: position 6,349 of record JAODAL010008010.1, on the reverse strand, counting down.
CGAACCCAAACACGTATGTAAAAAACGCTGTGTGAACATTCCCTAATAGATGATAAAATCCTGATCAGTGGAGGAATCAAGATGATTGCACTGTATTATAGCAGATATATTATACTCCTGCTCACCGCGTTCATTTGCCATTGTGTTCTCCTTTGTCTCCCAAAAGTGCCCAGACCCTGGCCCTTTTGCATCTACAGGGCCAGTGTGTTTCATTGTTTGTCTTCCCTCACCAATGCACTCCAATCCCATGTCGTATGTTGCATAGGTTCCTAATGGTAGCATACTACGAAGGTGTACTGATTGGGACTTTCCTGACCTCGTGCCTCTTACTCTTGATGGTTAGACTCTGCCTGCCCTGACCACGTCCTCGATCTTTTCCTACAGTAATGCACCAAGTAACATCAGCTGTTGGGGGATGGGGGCTCATTGCAGTGAAGTCCAGATCCCTGTACAGGGGTTAGAAAATGGAAAACCAGGGAGCTACCCTGTTTCCCCAAAAATAAGACAGTGTCTTATATTAATTTTTGCTCCTAAAGACGAGCTAAGACTTATTTTTAGGGGATGTTTTTTTTTCCTATGAACAATAATTCACATTTATTGTTGAACAAAACATCAACATGTATTAATATACTGTAGTGATTTCATCACAATCATCAGCATAAGCAACCCAACTCTGAATTGCATCAAAAAAATGCACCATGTCTTATTTTCAGGGGATGTCTTATTTTCGGGGAAACAGGGTAGTTGGACTCCACTTTTAGGAGTAGACTTCTAACAAATCTGATATAACCCAGTTGATTAACTTCAGCCCCCAGGTAAGTCTTGTGACATAGTACAACATATAGATTCCCTGTCCTACACAGAGCCAGTGGGGTTATACCTGTAGCTAAACAGGAAAAGTAACTAGTTTAGGTCTTCTATCCTTTCTAGATCCTAAGACCCATAATACATTTGTATAATCCCATAGACAGCAATCATTGGCATTAACGTAATTACACATCTTAAGCTCTTGGTTACTTCACGTGAACATTGTAGAAGTAATTTAATTATATACCCAATATTGTCATACAAACTAGTACAGAAAAATACTTAAAACCATGTTTTAGAATTCCAAACAACCCAAAGTTTGGGAAAATATGTGTCCTGTGCACTGTTATATGGCAAAAGACAGTCCATTGCAGTCTTTGGGTCACATTGCTCAAATCTAATGAGTAACGGTGCTCTGACGATAAGCAACCAGCAGAAATTAACACTAAATCAGATGGTCAAAGGACAAAAGTACAAGAAGGCTTGTAAGTCAATGTAACAGTAGGCTTACCGTAACGGCAGACCAGAGGTGTGGATCCACTGGATCACTGCAAGTGGTATAAGCCACGCCAGGGATCAGAGTCTAAGTAGGTCTGGTATTCAACAGAGCCCGCTGCAAGGCAGGATGGGCTTGCTGCGGCGGAACAGTACCAGGTCGCTGACATGACATTACTTACTTGCGGTACCAGCCGAGGTGTGGCTTGGTACAAAGTCATGAAGCAAACTAATATAGGATCAGTGTGTGGCGATTATATTTGGTGCATGGCCTTCAAATTTCACAAGGCCAGCGAGCGCACCCTAGAGGGGGCCACAATTTGGGGCCCAGCAAAGGCAGTGGGGGACGAGGAAAGTAATTTTTTATGGATGGGGAGGGGTTGCGGCGCCACTTGCCAATAAGGCGGGGACAAGGGAGCACCTTTGGCTTGGAGTCAGGCTCAGGAGCCCCCTGTGAAGTCAAGAGTGAGGTTTTTTAAAAATTTTTCTATCTATGGATTCATTGAACCGGGTGCAATGTGTATAAGAGGACAAAAAGCACATTAATTTAAAACCTCCCAATTTTAGATTTTTCAAAAAGGACACATCAGGCCTGCCTCCCAACCCCACCCAAAAACATGACCCACACCCAAAAACACCCTAACCCCGCCCATATCGTACATCCCTCTCTTTTTGATTCCAAAAGGGAGACATTTTCGGATTGATTTTATCCAGTGAGAAATTTAAGTTTTTAGTAATATCCTGGAAGCAATAATACTTTTTTTAAACAAGAAAGTAGTTTATTGATGAAACCCCTATTTCCCCAAAAGAAAAAGGGGAATTTAAAGGGTAAGAGGACAGAGGGGCAAGGGGGTTTAAAAAAAGGGCGGTCCTCCAAAAAAAGGGCGTTGGGGGGTATCATAAGTTTTTTAAAAGGTATTTTTGTAATTATTAATCCCGTCATTAAGTATGTCAAAAAAAACGCTGTTTTAGAGTTATCTACACTAGTTAAGATTAAAAAAATATCACATAAAATTTTGTAAAGACAAGGGGCAATAAATTTAAAAAAATTGAACCCTTTAATAAAAAGATCTGCAAAAATAAAATTGCTAGATCAGTGGGGTTAAAAAGATTTAATGAAATAGAATGCAAAAGGGCAAATAGATGTACCCCAAAAAAACAATTATCCAAGCAGCTAATTAACTTTCCCCCAACCCTTTTAGTTGAGAGAAACCTTGACCCATAAATCGGTTCCGCTTGATCCCCTGATCAAAATGTATACACTTTACTTTGGAAGAAAAATGGGCAGTGCTTAAGAGCCCTTTGAAAATTCTAGGTTTAAAACTCCCTTTTTTGCATACAACCCAAACAGAGCACCCTTTATTTTCCCCGAGCATTATGAAAAGAAAAGGGGGCCCCGTTATTGGTTTTAGGGAACAAAGTAAGTTTAGACCGACTTTTTCTACATGTGGTCTCAGACAGACAACATCCAAAAAGGCGGTTATCTTTGGGCAATCATCTTTCTCCCAAGTAGATGACAGTGATTCCCACTGCTCAGTAAATAGCTGTTACCCTTCTGGCAATCAGAGAGCGCTTAAAGGGGTTGTCTCACTACAAGGATTGCTTTTTAAGTTAAAGATCTTGCAAAAACATGTGACTTTGTAGTATATGTCCATTAACAGTGTCCTACCTATCCTGAGATATCCCCTCTTAGTTCTTTGTAATTTGAGCATCAGCTCCTCAGTTTGCTACAGCTACAGACCTGTTTGATCTCTCATGATAGGCTGCCAGCACTGGTTGCTATAGTTACAGACCTGACTTCTACTGCAGCCTAGTAGAAGCCAGTAAACACGCACCTGAATTCAAAATTAAACCAAGAAAACAGGACTGAGGTAAGATAAATAAATGTAGTGAGACAACCCTTTTAATGTCAGTGCCGTATTACCATACATAAAATGAAGCATTACAGAGTTCACACTTATATCATTTAATGCACAGATCTGCTAAGTCCTCCAAAGTGAGGGACACGCTGTCACGTCAAGGGGGGTACAGTGAGCCCTAACTGGAACCCAGCCCACTGTCCCTGCCTACTTGACGTGCTGCCCTAGGCTGCAGACACCAACTGGGCGACAGTTCCTGCGCTGCTAGAGTGCTGGGGCTGTCAGGAGGAAGAAAGGTCAGACAGTCCGGGTCAGTAACCAATCAGAAACGCCAAGACACAAATCAGAACCAACAAGAGAAACCATAGACAAGCCGGGGTCAAAAGCACAAACCGGAGCGAGGTACAAAATCAGAGCGCATGGCAGGGTCAGGAAACTGGCAGAGGTCTGGTACACGGATAAGCAAGCAAACAAACTAACAAAGAGCAGGTAATAAGGCAGCCAGGAAATATGGCTGACGCAGCACTCAGCCTGCAGGGAGTTTAAATGTGATTTCCGGATACCGCCCCTGTAGCTGATTGGAGTGGCCTCCGAGCGCTCCCATTGGCTGGTGCGAGACGCCCCCTGCCGGAGTGGCTGGGCCTTTGTCATTCACAGAGCTTCCAGCAGCATGTGTATCAGCATGGGGTCGCAATTCAGCTGCTGCAGACGGTTGCTCCCTGCAGGCTGAGCGCCGCCTAGCCCTGACACACGCTTTGTAGAATTTGGGCTTGTTGTTCCACTAGGGCATAGTTCCATCAAGGACAAGGTGAAGCATGTGGCCTACTTAAACTGGCCAAACACCAGGGATTTTAAATGTGGTCGGGTAGAGAGCTGATGGCTACCTGGTCCGCCATGGTTTTTATCTTTTAGTGCATCCTCAGAACATACAAACAGTTAAATAAGCATCTCCAACCCGGGGATCAAGAGCATGTGCCTTGGTTTCCCAGGACATACCTATTACCACATGGTGCTCCTCCATGTGGGGTCTCTGAGGAAATCTCTAGTTTACCTAACAGATAAGATGGCCCTGGTGGCAGGCCTTACATTTTGTCATAAAAGTCATAGATCATAAGCTGATCATGGCGTGAGATCACAGCAAGGTGACCTACGGCATTGCACAGTTCTCTATAACACCAATTCAGGATCACAGCTAACATTCTAGCCATCTAGTAGACTCTTATAGGGGCTCTCATGGGCTTTTTATTTGCTATAGGGCTCACAACTGTATTATGTTAAACTTTGTAATTCATATTTATTAAAAAATTATTTAACTGCCCTGCTGTGTAAAACCAGGCAAAGAGCCTTGTCTTTCCCTCCTCCTAGACCCTGCAAACCACCTGATGTTCATTGATCACCGGGCCTCAGTGAATGTTTTGGGTGTGCTTTAAAGCCAGGCTCAGCTCAGGAACACTCCCCTGAAGTGGGTGTGACTTGAGAAGAGAACGATCTGGCGTAATTCCCTTTTTCCAGCCTGTAATTTGCAAGTGAATAAAAGTAATTGCATTAGAGTAATTACAAGAGAGGATGAACTGTTTGTTTATCTTTGATTCCTGCTGGCAGAACTTAGTAATGCAGAGGACAGCAGTTCAGAGCAGGCGGGTTATGTACTGTTGTCATGAAAATGATGACTGCAGCTCTGTACAGTTTACAAGTGACTCATGAGTCCTAACTATTACCATTATCATGACAGCAAGTACAGAGCTTGGGGAATTTACACACTAATGTCAGCACATAGACCCTAGCAGTGATAACTGTGAATTGAAGTCCTGATTGCAATGCAGTCTGGGATTTGTAGGAAGGAGTTGCTGGAGAAATACTAACACTCCTACAAGCAGGAAGCTTCACTGCAAAAAAGTGGATCTTATGATAGATGAATAAGGAGGCAAAAAAAAAACAAACACATGAAGGTGGTGAAATATCATTTTAATATAAATGCTGTTTATAGTGTTTTATGAAATAATTAAACTCCTCGATAATCTCTTTAGGCTATGTTCACACGGCTTATTTGCGGGCGATTACGCCCCGAAATCCCCGTGTGGAGGGGGCGGGAGCGGGGGGCCGGCACCTCGCCAGCCCATAGACTCGCTGCTAGTAATTGACATGTCACTAATCTCCCCCTGCGGTGGATTCACCAAGCAGGGAGAGGAGATGTAATCCATAGTTCTCTATGAGAACTGTGGATTACCGTGATGACTGGGACGTATTCCAGCCGTAATTTGCACAGTACGGACTGAATTACGGACTGAAATACGTCCCATTTTAAGCCGTGTAAACATAGCCTTAATATATACTTGTTTAGAAGGACAGACATATTATTTATGCAACATGTGCAATTGTTCAGGGGCACAGTAACCATGAGGGCTCACTGGGTAAAAGCTTTCTAGTGTCTATGAGATTACATTTCCAAATCCATATCTCATGGCTCACAGCAACAGCTAGGTTGTTAGAGATCAAAAAGAGGGTAAGTTATGATGGGTTATTATTGTGCAAGATGCCCAAATAAGGGGCCCTCTGCTGTCTATGGGCACCACTCTGCTTTTATGTATGCTCCAGTGTTGATTACTGAGCTCATATAATATACAGTTCTATAAATCTCTTTGTGATATCTTCAGCAGTGCATCAGGAGCCACTTCAACATGTACAGATGGATATATGCACGTAGAGCTACATACAGCCTGTTACATTAATGTGTGCTGTTGCATTGTGTAGGTACATCTCCTTTATACACAAGCACATCCTTATGCCGTCGCATCCCTCACCTGCCAAGCTCATTAGGAAGCAGTTGTTTTATTCTCTGTTTCCATCTGGGGTCAGAATTGTGCAGATGTGATTTTATAACGTGAGCAGCGCTCTGGGAATATTCCTCATCGTTTATGTGGCTTCTCACCAGTCACAGGGAAGGAACTGGTAAAAACTGCTTCCCTTCAACATAATATCCTGCTGCTATCTATTTACACTGATATCTGGGGCACAGTCAAGTGTTAAAGCCGCCTGCCAGAAATCTGGAGAAATATATTTGGGTTATTGGTAGGTACAGATGGACATCAAATAATGCTAAAATAAATCCTCACTGATCTCAGTAAGAGTGTGTTATATAATATAGTATAAAACAGACCAGGGCATTGTAGGCCCCCTGGGAATCCCGT
>JAODAL010008009.1:0-120960 GCA_025379985.1 Phyllomedusa bahiana | reverse complement strand
CAAAAAGTAGAAAGGGGTTTTGGCCCCCCTTTTGCCTTTCAAACTCCCTCAATTTTTCGGGGCATAACCCACAAGGTGTTGCAAACGATGCTCAATTGGTACCAAGGGCCCAAAGAGTGCCAAGAAAATATTCCCCACACCATGACACCACCACCACCAGCCTGAACCGTTGATACAAGGCAGGATGGATCCATGCTTTCATGTTGTTGACGCAAATTCTGACCCTACCAACCGAATATCGCAGCAGAAATCGAGACTCATCAGACCAGCAACGTTTTTCCAATCTTCTACTGTCCAATTTCGATGAGCTTGGGCAAATTGGAGCCTCAGTTTCCTGTTCTTAGCTGAAAGGAGTGGCACCCGGTGTGGTCTTCTGCTGCTGTAGCCCATCTGCCTCAAAGTTCGCCGTACTGTGCGTTCAGAGATGCTCTTCTGCCTACCTTGGTTGTAACGGGTGGCTATTTGAGTCACTGTTGCCTTTCTATCAGCTCGAACCAGTCTGCCCATTCTCCTTTGACCTCTGGCATCAACAAGGCATTTTCCGCCCACAGGACTGCGCTCACTGGATGTTTTTTCTTTTTCGGACCATTCTCTGTAAACCCTAGAGATGGTTGTGCGTGATAATCCCAGGAGATCAGCAGTTTCTGAAATACTCAGACCAGCCCTTCTGGCACCAACAACCATGCCACGTTCAAAGGCACTCAAATCACCTTTCTTCCCCATACTGATGCTCGGTTTGAACTGCAGGAGATTGTCTTGACCATGTCTACATGCCTAAATGCACTGAGTTGCCGCCATGTGATTGGCTGATTAGAAATTAAGTGTTAACGAGCAGTTGGACAGGTGTACCTAATAAAGTGGCCGGTGAGTGTATATAATCATTTTAAATCTAATTACATATATTAACTTATGCACTATTTTGCTTCTAGGGCCTCAGCCCTAAACTTGCTTGTGAATAAACATATACGTATGTTTATATGTTATATATGTATATTGGTGATTGCCAAGACCATGAGATGAACAGTTGCAGTAATGTGTTACTCCAGGTCTCTGAAAACCAGCATGAGGAACTGCAGAATGTGAGAAAACATATTCACTCCTGCTTCACCAACATCTCCTGCTTTCTCCTGCCACATCCAGGTCTCACTGTGGCAACAAACCCAAAATTTGATGGAAAACTTAAAGGTGAGTTACACGTACATTTGTTCTCCTTGATATACACACCCTATGATCACATAACGGTCTACAAATTAAAGGGGTAGTCACATCTCTGGAAATGAGGTCACATCACTGGGATGGTCGGACACCAGAGATTGGACTCCTACCAATCCTGAGAATAATGGGGCTGATTCAGCGCAACATAACCTTCACCATCTATCCCCTGCTCTGCGGTGCTCCTGCGCGCTTTGCTGTGTAGACAACTGCATTCTGTCCTATTAAAGGGGTGTTCATATCATGCAATTTGATGGCATATCAATAGGATATACCATGAAAGTGTGATAGGCACAGGTCCCACCTCTGGGTTCTGCAACTGTCTTGAGAAGGGACCCATGAAAGCGTTATCTCAGAATGGAGAGTCGCTGGCATTTGCATACGTCTCTCCATTTTGTTCTATGGAGGTTTGAGTACCAGTGAGCGGTGTGTTCAGCTCTATTCAGGAATCCCATAGAGCAGAGAATAACTCAACACACAGGCCATCAATGTCTAAACCTCTGGCAACAAAAGTGAGTACACCCCTAAGTAAAAATAGACAAATTTTGTCCAATTTGCCATTTTCCCTCCACAGTGTCATGTGACTTGGTAGTGTTACAAGGTCTGGGGAGCAAGTGTGTTAAATTTGGTGTTATCGCGCTCACACTCTCTCATACTGGTCACTGGAAGTTTAACATGACACCTCATGGCAAAGAACTCTCTGAGGATCTGATAAAAATGATTTTTGCTCTACATAAAGATGGCCTAGGCTATTAGAAGACTGCTAACACCCTTAAGCGGAGCTTCAGCGAGGTGGCCGAGATCATACAGCAGTTTAAAAAGACAGGTTTCACTCAGAACAGACCTCACCATGGTCGACGTTGAGTGCATAAGCTAAATTTTATACGTTATATTGATTCTTTCTTTTTCACTTCCAAAAATCCATTTTATGTGGCTGGTATGAGTGCCAGGAACTTATAGGCAGTAAGTCAGCACTATAAAAATAACCAGGACTATACAATACAAGGCTGCATTTGTCTTTGCAGAGATCGATGAAGAGTTTATAAGGCATTTAAAAATTTTTATACCATGGCTCCTGAGCCCAGAGAACCTGGATGTGAAAGAAATCAATGGCAATAAAATAACCTGCCGTGGTCTGGTGGAATATTTTAAGGTGTGTATTTTTTTGGGCAATTGAAGTCTATCAGTATGTACACATAATGTGACTTGGCACTATAAGACATGTAAAACATACGTTGGCTCTGCACATATAGAATATATTGTGAAAAACACAAGCATAGGTGCACACTGAAAAGGCAATATATACATCTAATACAAACATCAGTGGCACACTAAAGACTAAGTAAAACCTCAAGCTATATAGGAATATTGGAAATGCATTACTGCTAAGGAAAATATGAAAAACCTGGGACTCTTAGTTTACAGTATTTGATCAAAGATTGTATTAAGCTCACCTCCCAAAACGTCAAGGGGATCCCAGAGCAGGTGAGTCCCTACACTAAACATGTTACCTCACTAGGCGTCAATCCAGACTGCAGCTTCAGGGTATGGTAGGAACTAGCAATTGAATAATCCTGCACTGGTTTAAAAAGAGGCAGCTGTGTGCAGCAAGCCAAAGAGATCGCCAATCTCAAATGAACTACAAAACATACGTTGGCTCTGCACATATAGAATATATTGTGAAAAACACAAGCATAGGTGCACACTGAAAAGGCAATATATACATCTAATACAAACATCAGTGGCACACTAAAGACTAAGTAAAACCTCAAGCTATATAGGAATATTGGAAATGCATTACTGCTAAGGAAAATATGAAAAACCTGGGACTCTAGTTTACAGTATTTGATCAAAGATTGTATTAAGCTCACCTCCCAAAACGTCAAGGGATCCCAGAGCAGATGAGTCCCTACACTAAACATGTTACCTCACTAGGCGTCAATCCAGACTGCAGCTTCAGGGTATGGTAGGAACTAGCAATAGAATTATCCTGCACTGGTTTAAAAAGAGGCAGCTGTGTGCAGCAAGCCAAAGAGATCGCCAATCTCAAATGAACTACAAAACATACATTGCTCTGCACATATAGAATAAAATTTGAAAAACACAAGCAGAGGTGCACACTGAAAAGGCAATATCTACATCTAATACACACCTCAGTGGCACACTAAAGACTAAGTAAACCTCAAGCTATATAGGAATATTGGAAATGCATTACTGCTAAGGAAAATATGAAAAACCTGGGACTCTTAGTTTACAGTATTTGATCAAAGATTGTATTAAGCTCACCTCCCAAAACGTCAAGGGGATCCCAGAGCAGGTGAGTCCCTACACTAAATATGTTACCTCACTAGGCGTCAATACAGACTGCAGCTTCAGGGTATGGTAGGAACTAGCAATTGAATAATCCTGCACTGGTTTAAAAAGAGGCAGCTGTGTGCAGCAAGCCAAAGAGATCGCCAATCTCAAATGAACTACAAAACATACGTTGGCTCTGCACATATAGAATATATTGTGAAAAACACAAGCATAGGTGCACACTGAAAAGGCAATATATACATCTAATACAAACATCAGTGGCACACAAAAGACTAAGTAAAACCTCAAGCTATATAGGAATATTGGAAATGCATTACTGCTAAGGAAAATATGAAAAACCTGGGACTCTTAGTTTACAGTATTTGATCAAAGATTGTATTAAGCTCACCTCCCAAAACGTCAAGGGGATCCCAGAGCAGGTGAGTCCCTACACTAAACATGTTACCTCACTAGGCGTCAATCCAGACTGCAGCTTCAGGGTATGGTAGGAACTAGCAATTGAATAATCCTGCACTGGTTTAAAAAGAGGCAGACATGTAGTATGCAATAACTATTAGTAACTCACATAGAAATGTTATACTCTTACTTTGTCTTTTACCGTCTGTTAAATAATTGTATTTCTTTAAACATGTTTTTATTGAAAGTTTCCAGAATATGCAAGTGAAAATAAGTGTACAGGCTGTCCCTGACTTACATCTGTCCCATAGTTACAAACGAAGACTTATGGAGCATGCTGGCACTTGTAGTTCCATGTTCCACAGCAGATAGTATCTGTGGAACGACAAGTTCCAGCATGCCACAGCAGCACATGAGGTGAATATGAAGTGAAATCTTCTTAACTGGGGCACAGACAGCAAAACAAATGTAAAAACCCTTCCCTGCACTGTCCAAAACTTAAAAGAAAACTTTTGTGCTGGAGTTAGATTTAATACATATACCTGTTCCGATTTACATACAAATTCAACCTAAGAACAAACCTACAGTCCCTATCCCGTTCATAACCCGGGCACTGCCTGTATTTTTTTTACTGCGGCATAAGCCTAAGGGCATGTTCACACGGCTTATTTGGACACTGATTTTTCAGCACCCAAACCAGCATCAAAACCTCGCCTGAAACGCGTTTCTTCAGGAGAGCTTTTAGATGCGCTTGGCACGTTTTTTGGATGAGGTTTTCAACACTGTTTTCACCCATACAAATTTAATAGCCAGGGCAAAAACCAAGCTGTAAAACGCTCCAAAAACGCGCTGAGAAATGCGTCTAAAAATGCGAATAGGTTTTGGACAACGTTTTGAAGCTTTACGTTGATTCCTATGGGGTTTTTTGGCCCCGAAAAACGCTTCAAAAAATTTGACAGCGCTTTTTTTTCAGCCCCCACAACCGTTTCCCAAAAAAGTCCCAAAAAAACGCGTGAAAAAAAACTTTTTCGTGTGGAACTGCACCCTTTGTTTTAAACCTTAGGATTCAAAAAAAAAATAAAGGGGGGGGGGGCCCCGTTTTGGGGGCCCTTTTTTGTTTGCTGTTTTTGGGAGAGAAAGAAACCCTTTAAAAAAACCTCCCCAAAATGGGCCCGTAAAAATTCACCCCTTTTTGGGTGAACATATTTTATGAAACACCCAGTGTGCATCCCATGTGGCACTCAGCCCCCCCTAGGGTTCTTTTTTAAAGGGAGATATAGGTACCCCAATTATTGCCATATAACCACCATATTACTAAGGTATTCCCATAGAACATGTGTCAAACTCAAGGCCACCAAACCGAATCAAGCCCGCCATGTCATCTTATGTGGCCTGCGAGAGCTTATAAACAGTAAGGATAAAACAAAAATTCGGTTTGGAAAAAAGCCCCTGCTCTCCATTTGTCCTCGAACAAGCAGCTAGCACTTGACAGAGGCGGCACTACCATGATAGATAGTGGGCCTCATCTTGGATTTGGAGTTCCAGCGTTTATCTCCACCCCGTTCTGTTCAGCAATTCACAGGTGGTGTATCAGTTTCTGACAATCCCAAAACCCAGGAACCCAGTCCCAAATTTGGGGCCCTTTAAGGGGATCAATCAGGGCCCATTGAGGGGAAATAAATTTGGCCCTTGAGGCAATCATGATATGATTGGCCCTGGGTTTAAAAAAAATTTTGGGGACCCCCCTGCCGTTAAAACATTGCAGAATACCTCTGTAATATAGCATCCACTTAAAGGGGGAAAAAAACTCTTATGAATTTCCCCTCACAAAAAAAAGCACTTGGGGGTTGCCAGTGTCTTCTTTTCCCAGAGTGTTTGGATTTCCAAGCCCCACCATACAGTCTCTGGCTCTATGTGCAGTGAGAACAAAGCTGAATAATTATTTCTCTGCTTACTCATCACCTGGTCCTTATTTTTAGGTAGATATTTATTGAGGAGAACTTGGCTGCTTTTCCTCATGGTCATATGTTTGCCATTTATTCTTGCAGCTTTTAAAATTTTTTATTGATGTGGATATTAACCTTGTCTGCCCACCATTCTCCACAAGGCGCCAAACAGGCAAATTGCAGTTAGAGCTTATGTCCAAATGCACACAAGCCGCCCTTGCTGTACATAGTCTGCATTTTTTAATAAATAAAAAATGCTGTTACTCAAAAATATGTTTTTTCCACCCACAGCAGGAAACTTGGGTTTTTTTTTTTTAAATTTAAAATCCTGCTGTTTCTTTACATATGGAAGCAGATGCTGAGCCGCGCTGGATTTCCTTCCTTCAATGAATCACAAAACAAATATTTCACAATTTTTTTATTCCTTCTTTTTGGGGTCCCAGTTTGGGGGGGTTATGGGGCCTTTTAATCCTAGCGCCCTTGGGCCAGATGTAGGGTTTTCCCATGAACCACAGTTTTTTTTGGGTTTCCCATTTTGCTTTTCGGGTTTTTTTTGCAAATGCTTTTTTAAACATTTTTTCTTATAAATTTTTCCCTTTTTGCTCCAGTAAAATTTTTAAGGGGCTTGTCCCCACGGCAGGTTTACAGTCGGGGTTTTTTTGACGGTTTTTTTGGGTTTGAAAGCCCCTTTTTGTAAAACCCCTTGTTTAATCCTTTTCATTTTCTTTAATGGAAAAACCGTGCAGCAGTCCCCCATGGGACGGATTTTCCCCCAGACGGGTTTTTTTTACCCGGCAGTCCGAAAAATTTTTTGAGCAAGTTCATTTTTTTCCCGGTTTTTGGGCAGATTTATGAACATGTAAAGGGGTTTAAAAGGGGGGCGGCATGAAAATTTACCCAAAAAACGGGACCAAAAAAACCCCCCCCCCCCCCCCCCCCCCCTCCTGCTTTCCAAAAAAAGCCAAAAACCGGTCGGTAATTTTTTAAAACCCGGGATTTGGTCTCTGCCCTGTAAACGCAAACCCTTTTAAAACCGCACCCAAAATTTACCTATTGCCCAGCACCATGTTATCATTTAAAGAGGGCAAATTTCCCAAAAGAAAGGGGAGTATTTTGGTTTAAAAACAATATCCCCGGAAAAAAAAATTTTTTTTTTAAAAGGGTTTTTTGGGCCAAAAATTTTTTTTTTATTTCACCAGTTTTATGCAATTAAAAATGCCAAGTAACTTGGCCCTTTTCTTGCTGTGGGTAGTTTAAAAAAATTAAAAAATCCCTGATTTGGCCCAGTCAGAATGATCTCCCCGTTTACTATAGTTTTCTGCTTACTGCTTGTTTGTCTCATTAAAAATAGTAGGTAATTACATTTAAAGGGTCTCTCTAGTGTTCTTAGACAGGCCTTTAAAATAAAAATTAGACTAGACCCGATGGGCCAAAAACAAGAGAAAACCATAAAAGGGGCAAAAAGGTTTTTAAATTTTTTTTGTTGGGGATGTTTTTTTCATTTAAATTTTTTAAAACACTCCTCAGTCCTTTGTTTTACCTGGAAGAAAAAACCCTTTTTAAATGATCCTCTCCCCGTGCCCATCAGAGCTAATAAAAGGGGAAAAGGTGAAAAGGCAAAACCAGAAAGTAATGTACTTAAGGGAAGTTTATAAAAATAAACATGCGGTGTTATTTTGTTATGTGTGTGTGTGTGTGGGGGTGTGTGTTTTTGTGTGTGGGGGTGTGTTTTATATATATTTATATATTATTATATAATAAACCAACACAGGGGTAAACCCCCTTCTCCACTGAGGTTTTCGTACCAAGAAAAGTGGGGTGGATTTGAAACGACTGGTTTTTCGGGGGAAAAAAAAAAAAAAAAAAGTAATGTGCCCGTACATTTTAATGTTAAATTTTAAAGAGGGGATAAAGAACATTGTAAGCGGGATACAGTAAAAGACGATGTGGCTTTACGGGACCAACTAGAGAAGCTGCAGTGAATAAGGGATGGTTGCACTCACAGATATTGAATATGAAGTGATGTATCTGTGAAGCGAAACAACAGATAACAAGGTTTTTTGGAACTTTAATGGTGATGTAACTGTGACATAATGGATACCGAAGCGATGGATAACGGGGTAGATAGATAAAATTACATGTAAAATCTTGCCCTTCTGTAGCTGTGACAGATAAAAGTCCTCAATGACTAGTCAGACTGATCTCTGTTTACTAGAGAAGGGCAAGAGATAGATATAGATATATATATATATATATATATATATATATATATATATATATATATATCTATTACATATAATAGTCACATATTTGTTGTCAATATGTATAAGGGTATGTTCACACGGCATATTTCAGCGTGTACTGTACGTGCCGCAATACGCCGGGTATTTTGGAAGCACGCACTGATCAGCGTGTAATTCCAAAGCATGGTGGGTGGGGGGGTTCCCATAGACATGCATTGTTAGTGACTCGTTATCGTTGCTAACAAGTGACATGTTAATCCCCTACGCGTACAATACGATCGTATTGTACGTGCAGGCAGACGACACGTAATCCATAGTTCTCTATGAGAGCTATGAGTTACTGTAATTGAGGCGCGCATTTCGCGTATACAGAGCAATACGTGGCAAAATGCGCACTGAAATACGCGGCATTTTAAGCCGTGTGAACATACCCTAAAAGTTCATTTGATCTAAGTATCCCTTTAAATTCCTAGCTAAGATTATATTATGCAATGCTCTGTGCTACACCGTGTCCTAAAATAATTGTTTATACCTTAAAAACCGATATGGTGCTTTGGTCCGGACACTGAACTAGCAGGTAGCTGGTTATTACCGTATGAGCTCAGAAAAAGTTTGACTGCAGCTTTGTATGTGAGCTGAGTATAACTTGCTTTCAATCATAGTAAAGTATTTGTAGAATTACGCTATATTATGTGATGGTGGTCAATTGTTACCCTATATAATCTACTAAGTAGTTGATGTAAAATTGCTTTATTCTATAACAGGCCTACATCAAGATTTATCAAGGAGAAGAGCTGCCGCACCCGAAGTCTATGTTACAGGTAGGTTTCTTTTACACGCTATAAAGCATTAACAAATACCCGACGTCTGCCCTGGAAGCTCTTGCATTACTGTTGCATTGTGTTGTATATAAGTGCTGTGTGAATGCAGTCTAGTTAGATGGGACTTAAAGGGGTTGTCTCACTATCCTGTTGCACAGATCGACAGGCAGCTTTAGACGCACACTTCCTGTTAAGGCTGTGGGTGGTTCTATAGCAGTGATTAAAATATGAAATCTGCTGTTCCTAGATGAGCCTGTTAGTGACATGAGTGCTGGAGGTTTGAAAACTCTAGTGCTCAAGGCTACAGAGCTCTAAAGGCCTAAAGCTTGTCAGTAAGTAATGTAAACAAGCTCCTGTCTTTCAAGCTAAGGAATAGAGCACGGAGTGAAATCACCTTGACGACTGCTACAGCCTGTTAGAGCAGAGAGAGATGTGACGGGTAACTAGAGAAACTTGTAAGCAAAAGCAGAAGATAAGATCTGCTCCTGACTTTTAAGAGAAGCAAAATCAGAAAAGTAATGTATTTGGTATTAGTCTTTATTTACTTTTGTCTATATGTTTAAAGCTACTCAATGAAATGGGAATACCCCTTTAAGTGGTATTTCAGAAATCATATTGATTGCCCTTTTTATATCATTTTTGGATAACAAAAAGTCAAGAAGCAAAGGATAAGAATGTGCAGCTAAAATTGCAGGTGCTCCTTGATATGAGAAACGTAGGCGCAATCTCGTCAGAGACAATTAATCGATGGCCTCTATTTACTTAAACTGTTTTATGTTACGCCATTGTAAGTAAAGAAGGTAGTTGGATTGATTTGCCAAAAATATATTAAAATGTGCATCCCTCCCATTGGAACTAACAGTCATAGTTTAATAGTTTCATAGTTTGTAAGGCCGAAAAAAGACGAGACGTCCATCCAGTTGAGCCTGTTGTGCTAAGGTGTTGATCCAGAGGAAGACAAAAAACCCCAATGAGGCAGAAGCCAATTGTCCCCATCTTAGGGAAAAAAATCCTTCCCAACTCCAATCTGGCAATCGGAAAAATCGCTGGATCAATGACCCCTCTCCAGAATCCTAGACACTATAACTTATTATATTATTATGCTCCAGAAATGCATCCAAACCCTTTTTGAACTCTGTCAGTGAATTCACCATGACAAGTTCCTCTGGTAGAGAGTTCCACAGTCTCACTGCTCTAACAGTAAAGAATCCCTTTCTATGTTTATGTAGAAACTTTCGTTCCTCAAGACGTAGAGGATGCCCCTTGTTCTAGATACAGCCCTGGGTATAAATAAATCTTGGGAGAGATCTCTATATTGACCTTTGATGTATTTAATCATATTTATTATGTCCCCCCGAAGCCGTCTTTTCTCTAAACTAAATAACCCCAATCTTGCTAATCTTTCTGTGTACTGTAGTCCACCCAGTCCTTTTATTATTTTTGTTGCCCGCCTTTGTACCTGTTCAAGCTCTACAATGTCTTTCCTGTGCACTGGTGCCCAAAACTGTACACAATATTCCATGTGTGGTCTAACCAGTGACTTGTATAATGGGAGAATAATGTCTCATCATGTGCATCTATGCCCCTTCTAATGCACCCCATGATCCTATTTGCCTTTGCAGCTGCTGTCTGACATTGGCTGCTACAATTAAGTTTACTGTCCACCAGGATTCCCAAGTCCTTCTCCATGTCACTTTTACCCAGCCTTTTTCCATCTAACATGTAGTCATGTAATGGATTTTTCCTCCCCATGTGCATAACCTTGCATTTATCTGTGTTAAACCTCATCTGCCATTTCCCTGCCCAGGCCTCCAACTTATCCAGATCCCTTTGTAATAACATATTATCCTCTATTGTGTTGATTACTTTACAGAGCTTAGTATCGTCTGCAAAGATCGATATTCTACTGTGCAATCCATGTGTAAGATCGTTAATGAAAATGTTGAAGAGGATAGGGCCCAATCAGATAAGAGACATGTTCTAAATTTTGCACCTTTTTCAAAAGCTTATTCTTTATAAATGTGACTTAAACTTTGTGTCCTTGAAGACTATACATACTTTTCCAAAAAAGGTTCAAATTTTGGCACAATTTTTTTTGTGATTTTTGCAGATTGGAATAATCTCGATAGAAAGCATGGGCCTATTTGTATAAGCTGAATGGACATGTTTTAGCTTATTTTAATTTAATTTTATTTGTATTTTTTATTAGGCCACAGCAGAAGCAAACAATCTCGCAGCTGTGGCCACAGCAAAAGATCTGTATAACAAGAAAATGGAAGAGGTAAGAATAAAGTAATGACAAGGTGACATCTGTTTCAGGTCACAATCTACATAAGCATAGCTGGGGTCAAATGTACTGACAAACACTGCAACAGGGCTCTAGACTTTTACACTGTCCAGGCTTGTCCTATCAATGCAATCTCAATGAGTCAGGAAAAATAGAACCCGGTATTAACATTTGCTAAATATGTACGTTTTGAAAGTCAGATTTGTTTTAACATGTCTTAAGGTCAACACATATTTCTGAATTTGTACCTGCCCTATTATTATGAACCAAGAAACTTATTTAAGTTATGATTAAGGGTAAATTCACATATAGGGTTTTTCCTATCAGGAAAATACAATATGGAATTCCTGGCAGATATCCTCAGATTTCTGCTGTGGTGTTTAGCATTACAAAGGCCATTTTCACCTCTGATTTCAATGTGGGTTAGCTACCGTGTTTTTCCAAAAATAAGCCCTCCCCCAAAAATAAGCCATAGCCTGATTTTCAATTCTGAGTAGGCTTTAAATATAAGCCCTACTCCAAAAATAAGCCCTAGTTAGTCAGCACCTCCTGAGTGATGTCAATTGGTGCCGCCTCCTGGGCAGTGCCGTTCCCAAGCCCCGCCCACCCCGATAAACAGCCTGTTAGACTGGAGGTTTTGTGGAAACCTCCAGTGTTTTCAGGCTGAAGGACCTGAGATGATGTCACAGTCACATGACTCGCAGGTCCTTCAGCCCAGGCCATAGGGTGCAATGTGTAAGTGAAAGTTCAATGTATACACACTCACACACATTTATACAATCACACAAACAATCTCTTATCTTAAAGTGTGGCTACTGGGACTTGCTGGGACTTATAGTTCCCCAGCATGTCACACTTTCAAGATAAGGCACTGAAAGAATAGACACACACTCCATGGTTTTTGACCATAGGGTATGTACTGTGTGTATGTATGTATGTGTATATATACAGACAGGGGTTTAAAATCTGCCACATTCTGCAGTCTATGTATGAAAGTAAAAAAAAAAAAAAATTAAAGTGAAAGATATAACTTTTTTTTTTTTTTTAAAGAATCTTAAATGTAATTTTTTTTCCTACCCTCTTTACTCTACACAGGTGTGTGGGGGGGACAGACCCTTTTTGGCACCCACTGACCTGCAGCATAAGCACCAGGAGCTGAAGGAGGATTCTGTCAAACTTTTCCGTGGTGTGAAGAAAATGGGGGGTGAAGAGTTCAGTCGGCGATACCTCCAGCAACTAGAGAATGAAATTGATGAGCTTTACGTCCAATACATCAAGCACAATGACAGCAAGAATATATTCCATGCCGCACGCACTCCGGCCACGCTGTTCGTGGTCATATTCATCACATATGTGCTGGCCGCAGTCACCGGCTTCATAGGCCTGGACATTATCGCCAGTCTATGTAACATGATTATGGGACTCACGCTCATCACCCTGTGTACATGGGCATATATCAGATACTCAGGAGAGTACCGAGAGCTGGGCGCCGTAATAGATCAAGTGGCAGCAGCGCTATGGGATCAGGTATGAGTTATACTTTTAAAATATTTTAAGTGAAACTGTCAAGTAGTTTATGCTGCCCTATCTGAGAGCAGGATGTGATGGAGGGAAAGAAGCTGAGCTCAGTGATATATAGGGTTATATGAAAGAGGAGAGCAGCTGAGCTCTGTGATATATAGGGTTATATGATAGAGGAGAGAAGCTGAATTCTCTGATATATAGGGTTATATGATAGAGGAGCTTAGCTCTGTGATATATAGGGTTATATGATAGAGGAGAGGAGCTGAGCTCTGTGATATATAGGGTTATATGATAGAGGAGAGACGCTGAGCTCTGTGATCTATAGGGTTATATGATAGAGGAGAGGAGCTGAGCTCTGTGATATATAGGGTTATATGATAGAGAGAAAGAAGCTGAGCTCTGTGTTATATAGGGTTATATGATAGAGAGAAAGAAGCTGAGCTCTGTGATATATAGGGTTATATGATAGAGAAAAAGAAGCTGAGCTCTGTGATATATAGGGTTATATGATAGAGGAGAGGAGCTGAGCTCTGTGATACATAGGGTTATATGATAGAGGGAGAGGAGCTGAGCTCTGTGATATATAGGGTTATATGATAGCGGAGAGGAGCTGATCTCTGTGATATATAGGCATATATTACAGCTCCCACAGTATTGTCACTCAGCTTTCCTAGTGTCTTACAAGCCATTTTGTTTAGTTGTACATCACTTTATCCTCGGCTCCTAAGTAGGTTTGCAATTAAGGGGATTTTAGGAAGCCGAGTAAAACCTCCTATATCAGCTATAATATTTTATAAAAGACATAAAGGAAAGGAATTGTTGCTTAAAAGCAACAGGCTAAGTTTTCTTTAGTGCAGGGCCCCCAAGTCTGCTCTGCCACATGACACCAGTATTAAAATGGCTTTGGTGCAGGCCTGTTAAAGGGGTTGTCTCACTACATTGATTCATCTTACCTCAGTCCTGTTTTCTTAGTTTCATTTTTGAATTCAGGGGCATGTTTGCTAGCTTCTACTAGCCTGCAGTGACAAGCTGCTGAGGACACCAGGTCTGTAGCTATAGCGACCAGCACTGGCAGCCTATCAGGAGAGATCAAACAGGTCTGTAGCTATAGCAACCAGCACTGGCAGCCTATCAGGAGAGATCAAACAGGTCTGTAGCTATAGCAACCAGTGCTGGCAGCCTATCAGGAGAGATCAAACAGGTCTGAAGCTATAGCGACCTAAGGAGCTGATGCAGCCCATACAAGAGGGGATATCTAGGATTAGGTAGGACACTGTTAATGGACACATTTTGCAAAGTGACTTGTTTTTGCAAGATCTTTAAAATAAAAAGCAGCGATCCTTGTAGTGAGACAACCCCTTTAAATGTTTTGCATTATGTCCAGAAGCATGAGGTTGTGCCTCTGTGATGTTAGTTGGGGCCCTTTGATCCAAATGTTTATATATGAGTTATGCTCTTCTCAGTGTCTCCCTCCAGATGCATAGACCCATTTTTCAGTGTAGTAAATCAGATAAGAAGTTCTGCATGTGAACCCACAAACCTCTCTATATAAATGACGGATATTCGCCGGTCCCTACAGAAATCACTAAGCAAATGATTAAACATTAATGTTATTTTTTCTTCTTCTTTTTAATTGCTGCTGATGAAGGGAAGTACCAATGAGGTAGGTTTATTACAGGGACGTATATGGATTATAGGTTTGATTAAATCTGCAAAACACGGGTTCATAGTCCATGTAACACATTATCAGGAATATGCTTAACGCGCTGTAATCTGTGCCACATTGAATGAACAATGATTTTAATTAATTCAGTATGTTGACGAGTTCTGCATTTAAGGCTCTAGGGTATCACGCAGCCTAATGCGCATGTCCTTGCTAGTACATGGGCTATTTGCTGTCCTGCTGAATTTACATCCTGCAGTCAGCACCACACTGAATGCACATGGGACAAATTTCCTGCAGATTTTCCTGCAACGTTTTCTTAGATTGATGGGAAAAGGCTAAATCTGCAGATAAACCTTTCCTGTGGATTTTTCCTTTTCCTATTTGAAGGGGTGTTCCCACTATGCACTTTAATGGTATATTGATAGGATAGGCCATCAAAGTGTGATAGGTGCGGGTCCCGCACCTATCTCAGGAATGGGCCCCTAAAATTCTTGACTCAGAATGGAGAGCCGGTCACACTTGTACATGACTCTCCATTCTGTTGTATGGGAGTTTCCGGTACAGGATAGCACTGTGTTCTCCATTCTGCTCTATGGGAGTTTCCAGTATAGGGGGGTGGTGTTCTCTCCATTCTGCTGTATGAGAGTTCCCAGTACAGGGGAGCGCTGTGTTCTCCATTCTGTTCTATGGGAGTTCCCAGTACAGGGGACGTGGCCCCTCCATTTGTTTTTGGGATTTTCCCATACGGGGAGCGCGTGTTCTCTCCATTTTTTCCTATGGAGTTTCCAGTTTTATCGGGGGACGCTGTTTTTTCTCCCATTCTGCGTATGAAGTTCCCATAAGGGGAGCGCTGTGTTCCATCCTTTCCCTTAGTTCCCAAAAAAGGGGAGCACGGGTTCCCCCCTTTCTCTCTAGAATTTTTATTTCTCTCCATTCTGCTCAAGGGGAATTCCCATACAGGGGGGCGGTGTTCTTCCATTCTGCTGAGGGGAGTTCCCGGACAGGGGAGCGCTGTTTTCTCTCCTTCGTTTTTGGGAGTTTCCAGTAAGGGGGCGCTGTGTCTCTCCATTCTGCTCAGGAAGTTCATGTTCTCTCCTTTCCCCTGCTCTAGGGGAGTTCCCAGTACGGGGACCCTTTTTTCTTCCATTCTGTTCATGGAGTTTCCAGTACAGGGAGCGCTGTGTCTCTCCATTCTGTTCTAGGGGAGTTTTCCATACAGGGGACGCTGTTTTCTCTCCATTCGCCTAGGGAAGTTCATGTTCCTCCATTCTGCTCTATGGAAGTTCTATGTTCTCTCCATTCTGCTCTATGGGAGTTCCCAGTATAGGGGGGGTGGTGTTCTCTCCATTTTGCTGTATGGGAGTTCCCGGTACAGGGGAGCGCTGTTTTCTCTCCATTCTGTTCTATGGATTTCCCAGTACAGGGACGCTTGTTCTCTCCATTTTTTCTATGGGAGTTTCCAGTACGGGGAGCGCTGTGTTCTCTCCATTCTGCCAAGGGAAGTTCATGTTCTCCCTTTCTGCTTATGGGAGCCCATATAGGGGGTGGTGTTCTCTCCATTCGCGAATGGGAGTTCCCGTACAGGACGTTGTGTTCCCATTCTGCCTTGGATTCCCATACAGGGGAGCACTGTGTTCTCCCCTTTCTGCTCTAGGGGATTCCCAGTACAGGGAGTGGTGTTCCTATATCTTTCTAGGGAATTCCCATACAGGGGGGTGCCTTTTCTCCATTCTTTTATAGGGGGAGTTCCCAGACAGAGAGCGCTGTTTCTTTCTATTCTTTCTAGGGATTTTCCCAAAAGGGGGATGCCTTTTCCCCTTCTGTTTATATGGGAGTTCCCAACCAGGGAGCATCAGTTCTCCATTCGTTTTTTTGGGGTTTTCCCAACCCGGGGGAGCGAATTTTTTCGTACCAAACTCCCAAAAACAGAATGGGTCCGCACAAAGTGGACTGTTTTTCTCCTTTTCTTACACTTATCTAAATTTTAGACTTTCGGCGGCCCGTTCCCGAGTAAGTATGGGGTCCCATCAAAGTGCATGGTAGGAACACCCCTTTAAGTCAACCTATAAAAATTCACAGTAATCTGCAACACAATGCACAGCAAATATGACCCGTGTACATTCACACGCGGTGCATATACCTACATTGTTTTTTTGCCACGCAATATGAACCACTACATGTATAGGCACCTTTAGGGTAGAATTACATGGCATAGATTTGTTGCAAATTTTTCTACAGATTTGTTTTTACATTGACTTCAATGGGAGAAGGCAAAATATGTATTAAAATCTGCAGAGAAATCTTACCTATGGATTTTGCCTTTTCCCACTGAAGTCCATGTAGAAAAATCTGCGAAAAAAACAGCAGTAAATTCTTCTTGGGTGCAATTCACCCTTAGGGATTAAGGTGTGTGTAAAACAAAATGATCCCGCTGTAACTCTATTCATTATCTTACATAAACATATATGAAACAGCTGGTCATTGGGTCCTCCCTTCAGCTGAACAAATGGCTAAAATACACTGGATACAGCGATATTGTGACCATTCTTGAGGGTATGGGTCACTTGTGGCTCTCCAGCTGTTGCAAGACTACAACTCCTACATTCCCAGACATGCTGGGTGTTGTAGTTTTGCACCATCTAGAGAAGCACAAGTTGGAGAACACAGATATAATTGGTTTCCAATCTTTGGCCCTCCAGCTGTTGCATGAATACAACTCCCAGCATTCACAGTCAATAGCCATCCAGACATGCTGGGTGTTGTAGTTTTGCAACATCTAGAGAATCACAAGTTAAGTTGGGGGAACATAGATAAAAATTAATGGTCTCCAGTTTTTGGCCTTCATCTGTTTCATGAATAAAACTTCCACATTCCCAGACAGTCAATGGCTGTCCAGACATGCTGGGTGTTGTAGTTTGCAACAACTAGAGAATCACAAGTTGGAGAACACAGATATAAATGTATGGTCTCCGATCTTTGGCCCTCCAGCTGTTGCCTGAATGCAACTCCCATCATTCATAGTCTATGGCCGTCCAGATATACTGGGTGTTGTAGTTTTGCAACAACTAGAGAATCACAAGTTGGAGAACACAGATATAAATGGTCTCCAGTCTTTGGCCCTCCAGCTGTTGCATGAATACAGCTCCCAGCATTGACAGTCAATGGCCGTCCAGACATGCTGGGTGTTGTAGTTTTGCAACAACTAGAGAATCATTGCCCTCCAGCTGTTGCATGAATACAACTCCCAGCATTGACAGTCAATGGCCGTCCAGACATGCTGGGTGTTGTAGTTTTGCAACAACTAGAGAATCACAAGTTAAGTTGGGGGAACATAGATAAAAATTAATGGTCCCATTTTTGGCCTCAGCTGTTTCATGAATACAACTTCCACATTCCCAGACAGTCAATGGCTGTCCAGACATGCTGGGTGTTGTAGTTTGCAACAACTAGAGAATCACAAGTTGGAGAACACAGATATAAATGGTCTCCAGTCTTTGGCCCTCCAGCTGTTGCATGAATACAGCTCCCAGCATTGACAGTCAATGGCCGTCCAGACATGCTGGGTGTTGTAGTTTTGCACCACCTAGAGAATCATTGCCCTCCAGCTGTTGCATGAATACAACTCCCAGCATTGACAGTCAATGGCCGTCCAGACATGCTGGGTGTTGTAGTTTTGCAACAACTGGAACACCCCTCCAGCGTTGAAAAACCATAGCTTTGACATAATGGCTCCCAACTGCTGGGTTAGGTTTTTTGAAACTAAAACTTGCCCCACGTTGGACCCCGCCACAAGTATAGAAGGATGGAGTATTGCAAACTGTTCTTCACAGAGACAAACCAGCCGCTCGCAGGGTATAGGACCGAACCAAGACATTGTAGTCAAGACTAATTATTTTTCTGTTGCAGGCTCTCTATAAACTGTACAGCGCCGCAGCTACCCACAGACACTTATATCACCACGCCTTTCCTGGTCACCAACCTGAGGCTGCTGAAGACCACGAGAAGAACAATTAATGGTCTATCACAGGCTCGGAGAATATATAAAAGTTCCACAGTAAAAGCTGCATGAACTTAAGTGTCCACCAACTGGTAAATATTAATGGTAACGCTGTCATGACTACACCTCTAAGAGAGGGCGTTCTACCATCACAGTTGTCGAGGAGGATGCTTGACACTTTGCAGGGTCCCCGACATGGGGTTTCGTGATG
This sequence comes from Phyllomedusa bahiana, assembly GCA_025379985.1. NCBI lineage: Eukaryota > Metazoa > Chordata > Amphibia > Anura > Hylidae > Phyllomedusa > Phyllomedusa bahiana. Next base: position 102,341 of record JAODAL010008009.1, on the reverse strand, counting down.
GTACCACCAGACCACTATAGAAATGTTGGGACACATAACCAAACCTACACTGGCTTTTGCAAATTTATTTTTAAACAAATGTGTGTAATGATATCATTCACCCTTACGATATCTCGCTCATACAGTCACTCGCGTTCATTATTTAACATACACACTTTGTTTCTCACTAATAGAGTTAATCACTGTCCTGTTGCAGCTTACGTTACCGTACGAGAGCACAGAACCGAGGCCACCCTGCAATGTTTTCAGTGATCGCAATGGCAGGTGCTCCGTATTGCTGCAAAGCTTTAACGCTGCCTGTACACTTGTATTTATTCTTATATTGTATATTTCGTTGCTATGGTACATACTGGTTATGGAAAAGATGTTTCAAAGAGTTTTATAAACGTACATTAAAGACAATTCTGAGATGGTTGTTGTGCTTAAGACCGTATAGGAGCAACTATGGGCATTGCTTCCCCCGCCTAATAATGAAAATCTACCTTTTAGCACTGTATTGGAGGGAGCTTATTGCCACTTTATTATTACATTCAATGATGAACTGTATAGAGTTAAAGCTTTATACTCCCCCCTAGCCGTGACTAGAGGCAGCCAGAATTTTATCAGGTGTAGGTGTGTGTGGTTATATATATATATAAATTAATATATATATAATAATTTTAAATATTATATATATATATATATATATACACCAACAAACATATACACACACACACACACACCATTTCCCCAAAAATAAGACTGTCTTATATTAGTTTTTGCTACCAAAGCCGCGCTAGGTCTTATTTTCAGGGGATGTCTTATTTTTCCATGAACAAGGCCTTGGCCCCACGGCCCCGGTTTGCGGCCGTTTTTTTTTTTTTTTTTTTTTAAACCGTCTAAAAAACCGGCCACAAACTTTTACATGGGGCTCTATGGAAAACCCGTGCAGCGATCCCCACTGCACGGCTTTTCCACCCGGCGTTTTTTTAGACTGCCGGCGGCCCGAAAAACATTGAACATGTTCATTCTTCCGTCCGGTTTTCGGACGGAATATGAACATGTGAATGTGACGGGGGAGGGCTTTTCTTCGCTAACCGCGGAGAAAAGCCCTCCCCTACGGCCGTGTGCACGGCCCAAAAACCGGACAAATACCGGTCGGATAAACCGACCGGTATTTGTCCTGTGCCGTGTAAACGGGCCCTTAATGTTGTACAAAAAAAAACAAAAAAAACATTTATTAATATACTGTAGTCGTGTCATCACATCTGCATAACCAGCCAAACTCTGACTCCCATCAAGAATTTCTTGTGACTTTTTCCTTGTACAACAATCTATGGTACATTTACTGATCCCGGTATTTATGAACAAAAAACTACATTCCGTCATGTCCTCATCTTCTGGAACATCATAACTCTTCAAACCCTGAATTTTATGGTGAATTTCTTGTGACTCCATTTTGTTGGCTACAATATCTCATGTCTGGTAATAGCACTTTCCTTAAAATAAGCACCTCTTGTCCAGGTAGCCTCCCACACAATGTAAGATCTAACTAAATGATCACACTAATACATGGGGTGGGAGGAGCTGTATTGATGTCTTATTCTCAGGGAAACGGGATATATATATATATATATATCCCGTTTATATATAAAATATCTGGCTGCCTGACAATAAAAAAAATAATTGGTAACCTCTCTGTGCCTGGAATGGCCCAAAGAGAGGTGAGGTAGTTTTGGTCTCCATCTGAACAGGATCATCTTGCCATTGGCCTGAGATTTTCATGTATACTAGATGTAGCATAAATGCATTGTGACATAATTAATATATTCAGTGTTTATCAGTCTCTTGGCATCTGCAGAGTGCTCCTGGTGTTTCCAGAAGCCTGGCTACCTATATACAGTAGTTAAGTCATCACTTAAAGGTGTATTCCTATTTTAGACATTAAAGGGGTTGTCTCACTATATTGATTGATCTTACCTCAGTCCTGTTTTCTTGGTTTCATTTTGAATTCAGGGGCATGTTTACTGGCTTCCACTAGGCTGCAGTAGAAGCCAGGTCTGTAGCTATAGGGACCAGCGCTGGCAGCCTATCAGGAAAGACTGAACAGGTCTGTAGCTATAGCGACCTGAGGAACTGATGCAGCCCATACAAAAGGGGATATCTAGGAATAGGTAGGACACTGTTAATGGACATATATTGCAAAGTGACTTGTTTTTGCAAGATCTTTAACATAAAAAGCAACAATCTTACTTCCGGTTCCGGCGCCGCCGTGCTAGGAGCCTAGAACGGGAGCTCCGGGACTTCAGGGCGACACCGGCATCCAAACCTGTCATTACAGCCCGCCTACAGCCCACAACGAGAGGAGGACCTCGGGTACACCTACCGGAGCGGAGTGAGACGATCGCGCAGCACCGCGGGTACCGGAGCAGCGTGGAGGCGAAAAGACCGCGAATCCTCGCGCACGAGCGCTCCGCTTGGAAGCAGCAGCAGCTGGAAGAAGGTATCAGGCGCGCCGCTCCCCCCGGCTAACCAGCTAAATAGCTCTGCGCCCTTGTCTAGTCACTCGCACATTACGGGGCGCAGGGACAGGCAGCGCAAGTACCAGAGCAGCATAGCAACCAAAAGCCCGTGAACCTCCGCGCACGGGCACACTGACAGAGAGCAGCAGCAGCCGGAAGGAGTTACTGGGCGCACTGCTCCCCCCAGCTAACCAGCGTGACATCTCTGCGCCCCTATCTAGCCGCCCGCACTCTACGGGGAGCCGGGGCAGACAGTGGGACGCGACTCTGCGACTTTCAGTCCCGCTGGCAGAGACCGACCAGCACCCAGCAGCCTGACAAGGTAGGAGAGGGGCGCGCCGGACCTCAGCCCTTATCAGCTCCTTGACACCAGTGGGGACGCCTCAATTCCCTCTCCTTTGCCTACAGCCAGAGGCCATTAATCCCCAGTGACTATTTAAAATTGTAGGGGATTCCTATCACACCTGGAGCACTGTGCCCTGGGGCAGCACACCTGTGGTCTCATCGGGGCACCACCTCTCAGCCTTTCACTCCCCTGGCAACATCCTGGTAATGCCCGGACCAATCTGTCTCCTCTACCTTGTACCTGGGCTCACCAGCCATGCTCCAAGAGGGCGGGTCACAAGTTATAAAGCTATCCGCAAGCCTCGGCCAGTCCAATGATCTGGTGGCTTATGGAAAAATTTGTCTGCAAAATGGGGCGCACCAAGAATGTTAAGCATGCGGGGAAAGACATAAAGGATCATCTCCCAGCCTCCCCGACTGGTTCCTCAGCAAGACTCAACGGCCAGTACCGCCTCTTTCCCAGAATGGGATACACCTGCTAGTCTGTTAGCAACCACAGTAGCCCCGCCTACTGACCAGAATATCATCCCTGAGGCGAATCACCCACAGATAGATCCTTCGAGCTCTCAATTTGTGATTATAGTGACGGAGGTAGCGAAACAGATTTCAGAGGATTTTCAAGCCTCTTTGTCCGCCTCAGTAGCACGTATGGTGGCTCAAGTGAAAGCCGACGTCAAAATTCAAGCCGAGCGTCTTGATGACCACGACCTGCAACTTCAAGATCTTACCGGTGACATGGATAAAATCCGTTCCGACTTCTCTGACTTAGCCCAGGAAAACAGGATATTAAAATAAAAATTGGAAGACCTTTAATTGGTCAAGAAGTAACAATTAACTAAACATCGAGGTCTCGGAGGCGATCCCCGGGTAATGACTAATAAAACCTCTGGGAAAGAGACCTACAAGAGGCCCTAGTTTTGAGAGGTCCCTTTAAAGTAGAACGAGCGCACAGGATTGGTCCGGACCTGAGAAGTGGTGCCAAATCTTCCAAGCGCCATCTGAAAAGCCCTCACCACTCCCTGATCGCCCGCGCCAGATTATTGCCAAATTTCTGGACTTTACGGACAAAGTAGCAATCTTACGAGCCATCCGAAGACTGAAATCTGATCTCATCTTCAGGGGTAGAAAAATATTGGTCTTCGAAGACTTTTCTGCGGATGTAGTACGTAAGCGCAGGATATTCTCACCCGTCTGTTTTCCATTGTTCCGCAAGCAAATAAGATTCGCCCTGCTATATCCGGCGATCCTCAAAGTATTTCATAGAAATGGCAACATCTCGACATTTTATTCCCCGGAAGATGCACAAGTATATATTGACAAAGATTCCAGGAGGCGCTCAAGATCATCTTCTCCCTTCACTCCCCACGCTCCTCCTCACCACCGACCTCTTCCTTCACTATCAGGGACAACCCGAGCCCCGTTGAGGACGAATCTGGCCCTTCTCACTCTTCCCGCACCGCGAGTCCCAAAGAGCAGAGGAAACGGCAAGCCTCCAAAATGACTGCATGAGACATAACCCAGAGCATTTGTCCCCCCACTTGGGAGGGCTGCCCCCCAAACCTAAATCCCTTTAGCTTTGCCCCCTGATCTCCTTCGTTAGGGAAGGGTTGTTTTTACACTTTTTCTTCTCTCGATGCTGGGCTTGATCTACCCTTTTGTCTGACGTGTTTTTTTTTGGGTGTGAAAAAAAAATTTTTTTTTTCTCTTTCTCCTTCTTTTTTTCTTTTCCCTCCCCCCCCCCCCCCCCCTCTTTGGGCCGGACTGAGACTCTTCTTCTGAGTCTGAATCATGAGGATAGTGTCCTGGAATTAAAGGGGACACCCCCCCCAATAAACAATTGATTTTTTTGAAAACCTAAAGGGGGAAAAATCGATATAGCATTTCTTCAAGAGACGCATTTGTCTGAGAAGGATTTTGAACGCATGAAAAGACTGGTGCTTGGTTCGCCCGCAGTAGAAAACAAAGCGGGAGTGATAACACCTTATAGAAAAACATGTCAACGCCCAGGTTCTCAACCACAGACATGACAGCGAGGGGAGGTGGAGTAAATTACATGCGTCATCAGACGAAACTTTTGGGCACTTTTAAACATCTATGGCCCAACACCGGGTCCCCCCCTTCTACAAAGGTTTAAGGCAAAATTCTAACGACACTATTGATAACAAAATTTTGGGGGGCGACTTTAACTCCACCATGCATTGCCAGGATAGGAGGGGAGGCTCAAACGCGAGATCGCACCAAAGGCTCAGTAACTCCTACTTAGCTAGTTTTTCTAAGATTTTGACATTTTTCATGCCTGGCGTTCCCGAACCCCGAGGGACGAAATTTTTTTCCCTTTTTTTTCCCCCCCCCACAATACCTGGGCACGGATTTATTATATTTTTTTCAAGGGATCCTGTCTAGGGTGCGCGAGACATCGATTGGTGACTTGGTGATATCAGATCACTCCCCTGTCCTACTCTCTGTTGTGGACCGTTTTCCCCGAGGCACAGATTTTATCTGCCGCTTCCCCTCCTTCCTAGTAAAGGATGAGGACTTTCAATTGAACTTACAGGGCTGGTGGCTAGAGTACCATTCTTACAATGCTGCACATCAAGGAACCCCTCAGCTCTACTGGGACACAGCCAAGGCGGTTCTCGGGGGGAGGTTAATCAAATATGTCTATAGGCTGAAGAAACAACTAACCGATAGTTAACCATTTTAGTAACACACTGCGGGAAGCCTATGATGCGTTCTTGGTTTCCTCCTCCCCTGAGAACAAAACAAAGTGGCAGAATACCAAACGAGAATATGAGCATTGGCTAGAAAAAAGGGAACGTTTCTCCAAATCCAGAAACGAGGCTCGTCTATTCCGTTTTGGCAATAAACCAGGACGATTACTGGCGAAGTTCGCCAAGGGCCACCATCCCCCTTCCCCCCCTTCCTTCGCTGAGAGATCATGACGGAGTGCTAGTCTCAGAAGGTGGAAAGGTGATGGACATCCTTCGCTCCTTTTACCAGGCGCTGTACGCCGACGAGCACTTGGACAATAAGGCCTCACGTGTGGCTGGCTAATGTCAATCTCCCTAATCTCACAGCTGAAGAAGCTTCATCACTGGGGTCCCCAATTTCTGAGCTAGAAATAAAAATCAGCAATTGGAAAGCTAAAAGCACGCAAAGCCCCGGGACCGGATGGATTTACCGGGGAATTTTTTAAGGCTCTGAAAGCCCAGGTCACTCCTACCCTCTTTTCCCTATTTAATTCCTACTTATCCGGCTCACCGATCCCTACCTCAATGAACACAGCCTACATAAAGATCATTCCAAAATCGGGAAAAGACCCGACTTTAGCCTCCTCTTATCGCCCGATGTCTCTAATTAATTTAGATCTTAAATTGCTTTCCAAAATCCTTGCTGACCGCTTAGCCCCATTCATACCCAAACTAATTGGCTCCCATCAAGTAGGCTTTGTCCAAGGGAGGTCGGTGATGACTAATATTAGAAAGGTCCTGCTTGTCTTAGACGAGGTTAAGAAATTCCCAGTCCACCACCCCTACTCGGCTCTGGTCACAATTGACACCGAGAAGGCATTTGATTCGGTTGACTGGGGATGGCTCGATTTAGTACTGGACAAAATTGGACTTAGGGGGCCATTTCGCAGATTTTTGCGCACTCTGTATAGCAACCCAGTCGCCCAGATAAGCCTTCCGGGTTTTCTGTCCACGCCTTTTCCCTTGCAACGCGGCACTAGACAGGGCTGTCCCCTATCTCCTTACCTCTTCAATTTGGCAATTGAACCCCTCGCTAAGTTTCTTACCTCCTCTTCCATCCTTGAGGGAATTTCAGTAAAATCATCCGAGCAAAAACTAGCTCTCTTTGCCGATGATGTTATTTTTTTCCTCAGACATCTGGAGAGAGACCTCCCGCAACTGTTTCATCATCTTAGATTATTTAGGTCTTTTTCGGGCTTTAAAATAAACGAGTCGAAGTTGGAGCTTTTGAGGCTCGTTCCGACTTTGCGCTCACTTGCGCTAGACCACTTAAGCACCCCAATCAACGTTGCTACTAAATCCATTAAATACCTCGGAATCCTCATAGGCAGATCACCGGAAACGATTTACTCCCTCAACTTTCCCCCTCTTATATTGAAAATTAGAGAGCTGGTTAGGTGGTCAAAGCTACCGCTTCCCCTTTTAGCCCGGTGCCATCTCGTCCATATGATGAGTTTTCCGAAACTCTTATACCCCCCTCCAAACTATGCCCTTATTGTTAAAGCTTTCGGATGTCAAAATCATCCAAGCGGGGTTCTCAAGATTTATCTGGGGGGGGGGAAAGAAACCAAGAATTGCCCTAACAAAGCTAATGCTTCCTAGAAAGCTAGGGGGAGTAAATCTTCCTGATGTACGAATGTACAATATTGCATGTAATCTCAGGCACTGCCTTGATTGGTTAAAGAATATTTCTTACTACTCCAACACTGCCCTTGAGTCAGCACTCGCCTCCCCGTGGGACCTCTCAGCCCTTTTACACACCAAATTTGCCAATATCCCCCAAAACATCAGATCATGCCTATTAATGCGTGACACACTCGCTACCACAAATTATTTAAACTCCCAGCCCATCTAAGCAAATACATGGCGTTATCTGATCACCCGGAGTTTGCACAGAGTAAGAGGGACCCCCATCTCCGTGTTTGGAAGGAGAAAGGCTTAGCAACGGTGGATCACTTGTTTAATGTTCAGAAACTTAATTACTGTTCATTTCCTGAACTTCAAAATTTATATAGCATCCCAGCATCTCACTTCCTCACTTTTGCACAAGTTAATAGCTTTGTAAGATCTAGAGTAGCTAATCTTACGAAGGAATTTCCCTTGAATGACTTCAACGAAATGGTGGGCGTTCAGATCTGTCGACATTCCCTTTCCCTGTTATACACAAAATTAAGAGAGTCACAACTCCCGGAAAAGGCCTCTAAATTATTGACCAAATGGGAGGAGACTTTCCCCAGACCAGAACATCCCGCAGGTGGCCATAGAGGGCTGGAACAAGGTTATCAAAGCCATTATCAGCGAGAAATGGCGGGTAACCTACTTTCGGTTCATGCATCGGGCAATTAACGGATTTAACATCCCGCCCCATTCCCTTGCTCCTAACCGTAAGCTATTCTGCCCTAAATGTCTCCAACCAAAGACAATAGAAGTAAACACCGGCACACCAAAATTTATGCAGGTAGTGATACATTTATTTACAAAGTGAATAGTATTATGCCAGTTTGCTGCTCCTCTTATCTACCGGACGTGCTCCGGATATCTCCTCCAGGCTCTAGCTCCCACCGCCTCATACGGACTTCCCCTTACTTCATAGCCGCCATCTCATATACCCTACCTACTACTGCTGATGTAGCTTATCACCACCCTACTCTTACTACAGATGTTGTTTGAGAAAGGCCCGCTGGCCGAAACATCACGCAGTGACATCTACCTCTAACTACACATGTTGTCCTTATTCTAAATTTTGTGCAGTAATCGGATCTAACTATTTTCAATTTTATGGAGCAAACTGGCATAATACTATTCACTTTGTAAATAAATGTATCACTACCTGCATAAATTTTGGTGTGCCGGTGTTTACTTCTATTGCTATATGTACTGGTCTTGCGACCTTTACACCGGAGCACCCTCTCCTACATTGCCTAATATGGTGTGCATGACTTATATATTTTAAATCCAACCAAAGACAGACCTGATCCATGGAATATGGTCATGTCCCCACTCGCAGGGATTCTGGGGAGAACTGAGAGATACTCTAAAACTAAAATGGGATTTGGATGTCCCGTTGTCTCCTTCCTTTTGCCTTTTTCACGATTTGACTGGTCTGACCAAGTACCACACACTCCTCCTGGCGGCAAAACGATGCCTTTAAAAAATGGTTGGAGTCCCCCCCAATCCCGGGAGGGGGGAAAAAGGGGTTTTGGGTTTATGGGTTCCAACAATTTTAAACCGGGGGAAAAGGGGGGAAAGTAAAAGTTTGCAAAAATTTAACACTAAAAAAAAAATTTTCCCCCACCATTTGGGAAAACCCCTTTCCCTTTGGGAAACTTTCCTGTCATCAGAATATTTTTAACCCTTATTTTTTCCCTTTTTTTGGGTTTTCACCTAAAATGGTATTTGGGGGGCCGTTTTACCCCAGGATTTTTTTGGGGGTGTTTACAACTTCCTAAAATAGCCCCCGGGGAGTTGCGAAACCCTTTTCTCAAAAACCTTTTTAAAATTGAAAAAGGGTTTCCTGGGGGGTAAAAAACACCTCTCAAGGGGACATGTCCAACCCAAAAGATAAAGCATAAAAACCCCGGGCCCCAAGGGGAGTTTTTCGGGCCCCTGTTTCCCCAAGGGGGAGAGCCCCCCCATTCTTCCCCCTCCCCCCTTTCCCCCCTTTTTTTTTCCCCCCTTCCCTTTCTTTCCCTCTTTGTTTTTTGGTTTTTTTTGCCCCGGGGTGTTTTTTTTGGTCGGGTCAATTGTTTTTTGGGTTTTTGGGGTTTTTTATTGTTAAAAAAATTGAAGGTTTAGGGGCCTTTGGGTTAGCCCATTAAAAAAGAACGGGGTTAAAGGGCGACACCTTAGATATCCCCTGCAAATTTTTATTATCCTCTCAATCAACCCCTTTTTTGCATGTCTAAAAAAGGTTTTTAAAGGAAAGCATGAGGGGTTTCCCCTTATAATTTAACTTTTGCCCTTTTTTATATCCTTTGTTTTTTAAAATGTTTTTTTTTTTATTATACCCTTTGGGTTGGGCCCCCTTAAAACCCAAAAAAAAAAACATATTTAAAAAGAAAAAAAAAAAAAAAGCAACAATCTTTGTAGTGAGACAACCCCTTTTAATGACAAAAATTTCAACGGGAAAATTCCCTATAAACTTCTAAAGGGATTTATTTTCCCCCCCTTTTGGGCACTTTCCCCAAATTTTCCCAAAAAGGGGCCCCCCAGCTCCTCTGTGCAGAATAAAGAGGTGGCTGTATGTGTGTTGTTTTCTCCATCGTCTTCCATGAGTGTTCCAAGTACAGCCAAGCGAGGGTTTCAGCTTTTACAGGGTTGGGCCCCATAAAAAAAAAACCGGGAAAAATTTTTGCACAGGGGAAAGTATGGGTGCATGTTCTTAAGATAAGGGGCAGGAAATCAAAACTGGCCCCCGCACCCACCCCCCCCCATTTTTTTTGGCCCAAAACCTATTTTTTACCCCTAAATGTCTGGGGGGATTAATTTTGGGCCTTTTCGACAAATTCCCAGCGCATTTTTTCGCCCCCAAAGAAACAAAATACGTTTCCCGTTAAACAGTTCAAATACAATTGAAAAACCTCTTATCATCACCAGGGGGGTGAAAAATTTGTTTTAAACAAAAAGGGGCAAGAAAACACCCAAAATTGGCATTTTTCCCACACCAAAATTAAGATTTAAAAGGGGAAAATTCCCAACTTTTAAAGCATTCTCGCCAACTGTCTTTTCCCCCTCAGAGGGACACTAAATCTCAAGTGCGTCTTATTTTCATTTTTTACATTTTATACAAATTTTTTGGGGTTCCGGGTTTTTCACGGGCTAAAGATTTTTCGAACAATTTGATTTTGTTGTTTTTTTTTTAAAAAAAAGATTAGGGGACAGGAAATCCAAAAACCAAATTTCCATAATTTAAGGGGTGCTGTTTATAAGAAAAAAATGTTTAAATAAAAAAAAAAAAAAAGGGGCATAATCCCGGGTAGGTAACAAGCAAAAGCGACACGTACGAACCGATGGATTTTCAGAGATATTTAATATTCACATCATTTGAAGAATAGGAAATTGTAACGGATACATGAAGGTTAAAAAAAAGAAAATAGTTGGGCTTTCTTAAATATAAAACCCACCTGCATAGTAATAAGTGGAAGTATATGCTACAGTATGTTCAGTCTGATGTTGATAATAAATATACATCATGTACAGATCTATGGTATATGTGAGGACCACACCGAGCACACTCAGAATTCACAGACGATGATCGTGATCCTTTATTTCCAGTTACATATATGCTCTGCCTTAATCTTTGGTCTAATTCAATTTATTCTAGGCCTTAAGGTTTCTACATTTTAATAAACTTTTACCCAGAGTTAGAAATGGGGATAGGTGCAGCTTTCTAATACATGTATCACCAAAAACCCTCTGCACCACTCAGGGGTGGATAGCTGGAGCACCGTATGTACAATAGCTCCTATTATGCAGCATAGGCACTTGTGCACATAACATCCAGGATGAGCGCTCATAGATCTTCCGCTGCCTAATTCCCTCCTCGCTAATGATGCTTGGGGGGACACGGCCACTTATGGGAAGCCATTTTATTAATGTATAGTACTCACCATTTACAAATCCTGCAAAGAGATCAAGGAACTTTGGTAATCTGCTTTAATTCATAAATACACCATGACTTAAAGGGGTGATCCCACCATACACCATTAACGTCTGATAGGTGCAGGGAACGGGCCCCCGAAAGTTACGGCTCAGAATGGACAGTTGGTCGTGCTTGTGCACAGCTCTTCATTCTGATCCATGTGAGTTCTGAGTACGGCCGAACACACCGGAACGCCCATAGAACAGAATGAAGAGTCATGCACAAATGCGACATGGTCTCTGCTCAGAGCCGCAACTTGCAGGCCCGGTTCACAAGGCGTATTCAAGCCGTAATTGCGGGACGGATTTCACCCGCACTACGGCTTGAATAAGGGGCGGGGGTGCAGCTCCCCGGCCCCATAGACTTTCATTATCCACGGCGCGTATCCCGCTGGGATAATGTTCATGTCACTTTCTCCCCCTTCGGCGTATTCACCGAGCGGGGAGGAGAGACGGAATCCATAGTTCTCTATGAGAACTGTGGATTACCGTAATGGCTGGGACGGATTCCAGCCATACTGCAGCACAGTACGGCGCGCAATACGGCTGCAATCCGTGCCCGAAATAAGCCGTGTGAACGGCCCCTCAGGGGCCAGTTCCTGAGATAGATGCAGGTCCCAGAGGCAAGTCCCGCACCTATCAGACTTTGATAGCATATCCTACGGATATGCCAACAAAATGTATTGTTGGAACATCCCTTTAATTAAAACATTTACCGTCATCTGCCACTTTCCCACACTATGGCTGAATGTCCACTGACATGCAAACTGTTTGCAACTAAAGGAGATTTATCTCCTATCCAGTATATAAATATATATGATCCCTTGGGGTCTGACTGCTGGGCCCCCCCAAGGATCATGAATTTCCTGTTTTAAAAGGAGTGTGGTCATGTGAACACTGCTATTCCCTTCACTGTCTACAAGACTGATAGACATAGGGAGTACAAGGCTTGGCTCAGTGTCACTCAATCACACAGACAGTGAGCGTGTGACCACAACTCCAGCACAACGGGGGACTCAGAGCCCCTGTTCTCATGATCAGCAACGGATCCATGGATCATACATTTATCACCCACATTGTGGAAGTAAACTGCTGCTTAGTGATAATGTGCAGCCATTAACAAACTGTATGTTGCTGAAGTCAATTTAAAAGGGTTTTGCTACAATCTCATTTTATACCTCCTGGCATCCAGCTCTTTGTGCTCCGAAAGGGCTGTGTGTGATTTGTTTGAATTGCATATCATGTGACCCAGAAGGATGACATCACCAGGTCTTTCCTCTCTATAGTCAAAGAAAGGTCTGTTTATGTCTAGAGCTGTGAGTAGCTACAATGTAGCTCAAAGGTAAAGTTTTTGCCTCACAGCACAAGGGTCCTAGGTTCAAATTCCTGCAGGAACCAAACCTGTGGATTTTTTTTTCTATTTATCAATGCACATACCTCATTGAGGTTTCTTTTTTTAATTAAGTTGCACTGGTTGACTAATTACTAAGGAGTACAGAAGAGAGGAGCAGAATGACAGCACTTGGGATTTGAAAACTTGCTCAGCAGTGTGTGTGTACGATTACTAGGCAGGGAACAGTAGCTGTCTGAAAGGAGAGGTTATGTCTGGCCAGGACTGAGGAGCTCTCAGCCCTGGTCGTAGCCCCTGGAGACGAGCTGTAAACAATGGATCACTAAAGGAGCAGCAAATAAAAAAAATGCTACAGAATTTTTAATAAACATTTTCATCATTCATCATTGTTATTTAATTTGCAAGCTTCCCACGTCAATTTTACTTTGTGGCAAAACCCCTTTAAAGAGGACCTCAGGTCAGGCCGTTCCTGACATGACTGTTCTAGTAAACACTGGTGTTCCCTGTAAAATAATTCGAGAATTTTTCTATAGACCTCTATGTTGTGCTGTTCCCCTATTATTCCTCCTAGAAATTCCTTACCAACCTGTCAGCTGGGTGTTACCCACTGGGGGTGTGCCCTAGCACAGGTTTACAGTGTCAAATCAGTGCTGACAGCCAGTGTGCAGGGACACGCCCCTTTTGAAAACTGGAATAGTAACGCCCAGCTGACAGATTGAGTAATACACTTCCAGGAGAAATAACAGAGGAAAAGCCCAACAGAGTTATAGAAGAAGATCCCCCTGAATTGTTATTTCACAGGGAACACATGTACTTACTAAAAACAGACTTGTTAGTAGATGTCACAGGTCCGCTTTAAAAACTGTTGACTCGCACATCAATGCGGTTGAGGCCACACCTTGTCAGTGTTATAGGAACCTTGCTTCAGTAGTTTACCTCCTCTATAGGTGACTTTACTGTACCGACTATGCAGCCACTGCCAGGAGGCCGTGAATGGTGCGATTCTTTCCTGTCAATCCACAACCTTCTCTCCCCCAAAAGAAACCCGGCAATGTTGCTGGCATCATGGCAACTGCCTGTGGATGCAGCATAGTCACCATGCAAGCACCATTGCAGCCATTCACCAGCCCTTTTGTTTCAGTAATGCGGCTGCAGATCCTCTCCCCAGGTCTTCAGTTGTCTTCCAGGTCCTGGATATCAGTTCATGCACACTACAGCCTCTGATTGGCTGCAGTGGTCACATGGCACTGTTCAAATGTGAAGGGTGAGGTCAGGTCATGTGACCGATGCAGCCAATCATAAGCTGCAGTGTGCAGGAGCCAGAAGACAACAGAAGATCCGGGAAGAGGACCTGCAGACCCATTGTTGGAATGAAGGTCGTTACAAAGACAAGCATGGGTTTATTTCCTTACAAGTGCAGCAGGATACTTTTACTTAAAGGGGTTTTCCAACAACTTTTAAACCTGCCTGCCTACCACCTCCAATGTGTTTAAATAGAAAATGAACCCATACACTGTTCCAGAGCTCCATTGCTCCCCCTGTTCATGAATCACAGGATGCTGTAACGAATCTCTGCATGTGACCACATGTGACCACAGAGATCAGTGATTGGCTGCAGCATCATGTGACCTATGCACATGACATCAGCGGTGAGGGACACACATTGAAGCGCTGGCAACGCTGGTGGCCAACCCTTTTAATGCATTCAGTTAATATGCTAGTACAGATTAAGTCGGCAGCAACCAGAGGCATCACAATCTGATGAATATTGTGTTATTACAGAAAAAAAAAAGAGATAAAATGTCGGCCTCTGTAAGGGTATGTTCAAACGGCGTAATTGCGGGGCGCATTTCGGCACGTATTTGTGCTTCAATACGCCCCGCAATTACAGAGAGCTCACAGAGAACTATGAATTACATCTGTCTCCCCCGGCGTATAATACACACGTATTGTACGACGCCGGGAGAGAGAAGTGACGTCACTTCTACGCGGAGCTTACACGCCATGGATAGTGGCAGTGAATGGTTTCAGCTGACCAGCGCGTACTTCTTAAACACCCGGCGTATTGCGGTGCGTACGGTATACGCCGTGTGAACCTACTCTAAGGGTAGGTTCACACTTTTTTTGCAGACGTATAGTGGCGCATACTGTCCACGTCGCTATAGGCCTGCTGCTTTAGGCTATGTTCACACTGTAATTGCAGGGTGTACAGTCCGGCCGCAATTATGCCGGGTGATTTGGGAGTCGCGCTGATACGCATGTACTCCCGTGGGGGGCGGGAGGTGTCAGCCCGCCGGTCCCATAGACTCATTACTCCCGGCGCGTATTCGCCGCAAGTATTTGACATGTCATTTATCTCCCCGCGTGTACAATATGATCGTATTGTACGAGCGGGGAGAGGCGGCGTAATCCATAGTTCTATATGAGAACTGTGGATTACCGTAATTTCGGTGCACATCGCGCTCGTATTAGAGCGCAAATACGATGAGAAATACGCGCCAAAATTCCCCTGTGTGAACATAGCCTTAGAAGTACATGCTAAGCGTCCGAAAAAAAGGGACATTGCTTCTTTCTCCTGGCGCACAGTAAGCGCCGGAGAATACGTAGCCAAATCATAGCACTTGAGTGCTATAATTTTACCCTATTTGCAGGGCGTATTGTAGTGCAATTATTCGCCGAAGTACACCCCACAAATACATCATGTGAACATACCCTTACAGGTGGCATGCTCCAGGAACATCTTATTTCAGTAAAATCATTGGGAAGGCACACACGGGTCATAGTGCATTCATTTTAGGGTTACTATTCTTTCAAACAAACCTTTATTTGCTGCGAGTTTCCCTTTATGGATCACACGCCCGGGGCCATATTTATCAAAGCTGTATAACAAGACGACTGTCTTTGTTGCCTATAGCAACCAGAGCTTTGCTTTTATTTTTCCAGAGCTATATAAAAGAGAAAGCCGAGCTCTGGTTGCTATGGGCAACAAAGACAGTCCTTCCTGTTAAACAGCTTTGATAAATAAGGTCCATGGTGTCTACTGTAGGCATACGTCTGCCCAAATGAACCATCACGGCACTGAGAGAAAGAGGGGGGATCATATCCAGTCCTGAGGAGAAGAATACAGGTTGGGTAGGGGGGGGAAGCGGTGGTCTCAGAAGTTCTTGTTGTGCTGAGCGTACCACTGTTGTCTCTGTTTGCGCGTCTCCACCTCGCCGAAAAGTGCCTGTCTATAGGCTTCATACAGTTTCACTATCCTTTCCAGTTCCTTCATGAACAGTAACTTGAGCATGCCCTGGTACGTGTCCAAATCTGCCAGCTGGAAGAGTTCCCACTTCAAGATGTGGTCATATCTGTGAGTAGGAAGAAAAATATGTGTTCAGAAGCCTTGCAGAATGGATGGCGGCCTGCGCGCAGGAGGATCCGAGAGAAAAACAGTAAGTCCTGGTCAGCAAAACCAAGCAGTTCTATGAATTGTCATTAGTGTCACTAGGATCCTGATTACACATCCTGCATTGTACAAAACCTGATCGAATGACAAGTCAGGACCCCCCAAAGATAAAATACTCAAAGCGCATCTTGACTGGAGTCATCAGGGGTCTAATCAAAGAGAAGAACCGCATTGCATACATCTCTTTAATATTACCCGAAAATCTTCACTTGCAAAAAGGAGCCATGTATGGCAGCTGCAGGGATATACAATTCCCTTCATTTGTCCTACAGATCACAGCCATAGTCTGCTTATGCTACACAACACAGAAGAAGATCCTAACTCAGTCTATAATTTAAGGGACACTACCAGCAAACATTTTAATATGTGACTATGTATTATTTTTTTTTTTTTAATCGGTTGGGGTTTTTTTCCATAATTTTTTTTAAAGTTCCCCTATGTGTATGACTTTCTGCTTTGTCTGTCTGATTTCCCCTCTGTGAGCTCTGATAGCAGCAGTAAGAATTGCCTGTTGGTTCTCTTCCAGGCCCACTATGGGCCTGGATGAAAGGGATATGTTTCACTTCGGGCGGAATGGATCATTTTTGATCTAAAAAAAAACCATCCAAAACCCGCTGCGAAAATTTGCACCCAACATCAGATCGCACCCTTTTTTAAATAGGGGCGTCTGCCTGCTTTTTTCAAATCAAAATTTGACTGCCATTCTTTAAAAACGATCAGAAAAGGCAAGTAAACCTACATCGGAATCACTCGCCCTAAAACCCCAAGCGGTTTTACATTGAAAGCAATTAAATCACACTGACATTGCAGATGCGTTTTTGCATCCTTTTAGGGTCCAAAACACGAACCAAAAAAACGTACAAAAACGGATCCAACAGCCCGTGAACATACCTTAAGGGCCCACAGTATGAAGCGGTTTTGGTCAAAACCACTTTTTTTGCTCATAGGTTTCTATGGGGGAAAAAAGGGGTTTTTTAAACCCAAAACCGTTTCATAACTTTATCATTAGGACCGAGATAAAAGTGAAGAAGCTTGAAAACCCACCCCAACACCTCCGTGCATAAAAGATTAACCCATTTTAATTGTATGTCTTGCTCTAGTCATTGTCCTGTTGATCTAGTCTAATCTTATTTAGGCCTGTTTTTTTTTTTGTTTTTTTAAATATATCATAATATATTTTTAGCTGGAGTGATGCAATTTCCCAACTTGTGCTCTTCAGCAAAGTCTGTTAACTTGGGCAAATGGAAGTTGGATTTCCAAAAGGAACAATAATTTCAGACTTAACCTTGCATAACATCCAACTTTCCCATGACCCTGATTACTATATATCTGTATTAGTTTTTTTTTTTTTTTTTTTAAACAATAATTTTATTGAGAAGAAAGCAATTTTAAAAAAAAATCAAAAATAATTCGCTTAGCATTCACATTAAAGGGGTAATCTTCAAAATTTTTTTCAATAAAATATCAAAAACGGGAAAACTTAAAACCCCAGAAAACATTGTTGCAAAACATTTTGTAACTTGCCCAGTTTCTAGAGTCTCTCCCTAAAATCCCGCTTTGGGGTCTCCAACCCGCCCTGAAAAATTACCCTCCGATTAGGTAGCCCCAAAATCCAAGGGCCCCATCTCAGAACCCCCCCCCTACAGGTAAACCTCCCCAGTCCCCCCAACCTACCCAAAGATCCCCCCATTTTTTTTTCCCGAGGTAATAGGGGAAAGGGGCGGAAACGAAACCATTTAAGCCCCCTTTAAAAAACCTCATCAACAAAAGTTTTAATTATAAAACTCTTCCATTTATGAAAGAACTTTTCTGTCAGGGTGCTCTTGCTCATCTCCGCCTCTATCCTATCAATCCTCATCAAATTTCGGATCACAGTGTCCAGTTCCTCCCTAGTTGGGACACTTGACTTTAGCCAATGACGTAGGATACATTTCTTCGCTACCATTAACATAAAGTGAACCCCCATATTATTTACTAAGTGTGTTCTTCTCCCCTCCCAGGAACCACA
Organism: Phyllomedusa bahiana; assembly: GCA_025379985.1. Taxonomy (NCBI): domain Eukaryota; kingdom Metazoa; phylum Chordata; class Amphibia; order Anura; family Hylidae; genus Phyllomedusa; species Phyllomedusa bahiana. Next base: position 84,295 of record JAODAL010008009.1, on the reverse strand, counting down.
GCAGGGATATAATGAAAAATAGTGCTCCTCGGGTCACCTGGCACCTCCACATCCCATACCTCCTTTACGAGCTGCAAAACATCCTCCCAATACATTTTTAACTTAGGGCAATGCCCGTATTATTGTTATGCATGCCTACTCCTGAAGATGTAACTATACTCTATGAGGGGGCCCCGGTGGTCCCTTTCGATACATAGACAAAAGTTTCTTCCTTCCACGATATGGGATGGATAAAGGAATGATGCGAATAGAGAAGCTTGTTTAGCAATACTGCAGCTTTTACAACAAATGTCAGCAGTGAAAAGACACTTGTATAATGAAGGCTCACAAAAGCCTGCTCCGTATACAAACCTTGTCTGTTCTACCATCACGAAACTTGCCCCAGGCAATTCCTCCTGTATACGTGTCCCAGGTACTTACTAACAATAGAGCCATACACCCCTGAGCACAAACACACACCTCATTACCTTCCCAGTAATTAGACCAAATGATGGCGGGAGTGGGGGGGTGCTGTTTCACACCTCATCTGCTTCCAATGTCACATCCTGGAAGATGGTCACAGCTCCTGCCCAGCAACTGGACACCGCTCTGGACAACTGGGCATTTTCTCCTCTGCTTCTGCAATCTCTCTTTCTGGCCGAGGCTACTTAGCTCTGGTGTCAAGGCGGCGTCCGATTTCCAAGGCCATGTTCACACGGCTTATTTGGACGCTGTTTTGGATGCAGTTTTCAGAGCGTTTCCGTGCCCAAAACGCTTCCGAAACGCCCCAGTTTATTTAATTGATTCCTATGTAAAACAGCGCTGTAGTTCACACACGACAAGGTTTTTACGCGCTTCTTTGGAAGCTGTTTTGGGCGCTGAAAAAGAAGCGTCATGTCAATTCTTGAAGCGTGTTTTAGGCGCGTTTTTTGACCTGGCTATTAATTTTGTATGGGTGAAAACAGTGTTGAAAGCCTCGTCCAGAAACGCGTCTAAAACCTCTTCTGAAGGTGCGTATTTTAGACGAGGTTTTGAGAGTGGAAACGCTCCGAAAACCACGTCCAAATAAGCAGTGGGAACGGCTAGATTCACATGGCATAAAACGCAGCAAAAATCCGAAAGATTTCTGCCAGTTCACCCCAGTTTAAGAAAGTAGATTTGTCCTAAGCAGTACGGTTAATCCATGTCCTATTACCTGACGTGTCTTTTGCTCTGAATACACATGGAAAACACACAGATATTTGACCTGCCCTCCCATTGTTTATTCAGTGTAGTATGTAGAAAAAAAACAGGCCTGTGGAGTCGGAGTCGGTGCCTATTTTGCAGGAGTCGGAGTCGTCATAAAATGGACCGACTCCCAAAATATATAAGTTGGTCCAGTTAGTTCGATGCAAAGAGCAAGAGGAATTGGGTCCGGCCAGTGCTACTGCTCCCATATCTTCAGCCTTATCACATGAGGAGTGTAATTGATGACATGGAGCAGGCAAAGCGCTGGCCCAGGGGAATAGATTCTGCTCCCAGGGCAAACAGAGTTCAGCAAAATTTTTCACCTGTTTTCAAAGAAGTAGAAGAGTTCAACCATTCATCAAAACTGACTGTGGCTGAGGCAATTCCTTTATACCCTGACATTGTTAGAGATGTTGCCCCTGTGGTCACCGCTTTGCCCCCAAGTTAGTGTAGAGAGGCTGTTCTCTAGCCTGGAAATAATGAGATCAGATGTGAGGTTGTCTATACAGGATCTGATGGAGGCAATACTATTTCTCAGAACAAATTCAGAGACTTCACAAAATGTTCCTGCAGTGTTTTGCGTATTTACAATTTTTTTGTGTTCTAAAGTTATATCCAATAAACATATTTTACACTGACAAGCAAAAGGGTAACAATATTTTTGAACTTGTGTCTTTCAGGCTCCATATCTCACCATCTACTACAGCTTTGCACATAAGGCTACTATAATTTTATATACAGTTATCTTACCGATGTCATACATAAATGACCTGCAAGTATTTAGCACCTTCTTAGTTCTGCAGATTCTTTCCTTTAACTGCATTGTTACTGTTTTGCTCTTAAAAATCAATATGTTAATTTTTATTATTTTGGTAGTATTTGGTAAATCCCCCTTTGGTTTTCAGCTCTGCCTGAATCCTTCTAGGCTCTGGATCAGATTCAAGCAGGTCTTGACCAAAATCTGATCCCAGGTCTCTTCTTCACATTCCCAATGTTGGTGCAGACTGGACTTGGATACAAATACAGCTTTTTCTTCACCTCTCCCCACAAGTGTTCAAAAGTTCAAAACCTTGTTACCCTTTTGCTTGTCAGTGTCTGTTCTACCTAAATAGCTTGATTATTGTATCATAAGGTGATAAACAGCCGGATGTTACCATTTTACTACAGTAAAGTTATCACTTAAACATGCGCCGTGTATGAGGGAGTCGGATTCAGGAGTCGGAGTCAGGAGTCGGAGGTTTGGGAAATTGAGGAGTCGGAGTCGGGGCTCTGGCATGCCGACTCCACAACCCTGGAAAAAACGCACCATCTGCCTGAACAGTGCATATCACCACCCAAGCCACTTAGACACTCTACATGTGCCTTTTGGAGCATATTTTGATACATAAAATGGCACATAATCCACCGGTTTCATGCATCAAAATGCACTTTCCAAGCAGGTATAGTGTTACCTATCAAACAATACTTAATTTATTTCATATCCCATTCATAAATATGAACATCAACTGTGCATAACAGTATGCTACTTGCGTGACTTCAACATAGTCCGTGGTGACCTTTATGTCCAAAAAATTTGCTATTTCTCCAGCGGCATCTTCATTACCAAGCTCGCAATAGTGGAGAGATCATCAAAATGCACATAAAAAATAGTGTGAAGCTAGAATAAGGGAGATGATGAGGTCAGGCCAAACAGCTTATTCAAAGGGGAATCGTCACACCTGCTAATTGAGGTACATACCCTTTCCTGATGGACCCTGACCTCATCCTTGTGCCTCATGCCTTGGATACTTGACCTGGCATCAGTTGATCTACTCCTGGCTCTGGCCCCTATATCTCTTTCTATTGCCTGTCGCATCTTGGACATTCTCCTGTTGACAACCCTTAGCTCCATTGTGGACTATATTATTACTGCATCAGTGGCCATTTTTCTGCTACTATGACTAGTCTGTTTATGGCAGCCTGGAGATTCTCCTGCAGCAAAGTCCATACCTCCTTGCTGGGGTTAAAGGTGAAGCCCAGAGGATCCCTTAGTCTCCACGCCCGAGTCACACTTGTAAATCTTAATGCCTGTGCCCGAATCTGGTCCGCCAAGTCATGTGGTCCTCACAGCAAGCAGGGATGGACAAGGTCTGGATGCAGAAGGACCACATTCCTTGGAGGACACCGCTAGCCAGGGCTGTGGAGTCGGCAAGCCAAAGCCCCGACTCCTCAATTTCCCAAACCTGCGACTCCTAACTCCGACTCCTAACTCCGACTCCTAACTCCGACTCCTAACTCCCTCATACACGGCGCATGATAACTTTACTGTAGTAAAATGGTAACATCAGGCTGTTTATCACCTTAGACTCAGGCTCCCAGATGGCGCTGACGTCACTACCTCTGCCACGTGCTAGCGGCATGGCTGTGGAGTCGGTGCCTATTTTGCAGGAGTTGTCATAAAATGGACCGACTCCGACTCCCAAAATAATTATAATAAGTTGTTCCAGTTAGTTTGATGCAGTGCAAAGAGAAATTTTATATACAGTCATCTTACCTATCTTATACATAAATGTGACTTGCAAGTATTTAGCATCTGCTTAGTTCTGCAGAATCTTGTCATGTAAATGCATTGTTACTGTTTTGCTCCTAAAAATCAAAATGTTATTTTTTATTATTTAGTTAGTATTTGGGAAATCTGCCTGAACCCTTCTGGGCTCTGAATAAGATTCAATCATACCTTGACCAAACTCTGATCCCAGATCTCTTCTACACATTCAAAAGATCAAAACATTGTTACCCTTTTGCTTGTCAGTGTCTGTTCTACCTAAATAGCTTTATTGTATCATAAAGTGATAAAAAGCCTGATGTAACCATTTTACTACAGTAAAGTTATCATGCGCGATGTATGAGGGAGTCGGAGGTTTGGGAAATTGAGGAGTCGGGGCTTTGGCTTGCCGACTCCACAGCCCTGCATGCCGCCCTTAGTGGCCATGACTGCAGCCACAAGTATAACGATACCCGCCGCACACAGGCTGCTTTTATCACCCTGCACAATGCATGTGCTTTCGCATTAACAGCGCTGCTGTAATATTATAATAAAATTATAATTAAAAGGCAACACCCACCCAAACCTGGAGAAATCTAACTGACCCCTTGTCATGCATACACACCCTATAAACGAGGTCTGCCTTCAAGAGCCTTTCCTAATTATAGAAGTATCCGGGTGCTGGCCTTGGGAATGGGAGTGCCCAGAAAGTAAACACTGAAAGGGAAAGCATTGCACACAGCTTCCTATGAACTGTATGACATATACACGGTCACGTGGTGCAGTTTTTGCTTCAGAGCTGCTCTACAGTCAGACATGAAGTTGCAATTGTAATCGACCATTTTTTTTATGGTCACCAACAGCTAAATGTAAATATTTTATCCTCTCTATGCGCCTCTCATAGTAACACAATGAATGATAGAAAAAGACACAGGTCCATCGTGTCCAACCTAAAATCCTACAGTTTTGATTTTGATCCAAAGGAAGGTAAAAACCCCTATGTCCCAAACAAGAGAAAAAAAAATCCTTCCCGGCTGCAAATATGGCAAAAGGAATAATCCCCGAATCAACGTCCGATCTCCAGAATATTATATTATATATAATATTTTTCAAGAAGGGCATCTAAACCCTTCTTAAACTTGGTCAATGATTCCACCATCACAACCTCTTGTGGTACCGAGTTCTACAGTCTCACTGCTCGTACAGTAAAGAATCCTCGTCTTTGAGGATGATGAAACCTTCTCTCTTCTAGACGCTGAGGATGTCCCCTTGTTGTTGTTGTTACAGTCCCAAGTGTATCCTTCAATCTTTTGTTTTTTCCCCACACTAAGGGTATGTTCACACAGCATAATTGCGGGGCGCATTTCGGCATATATTTACGCTTCAATACGCCCAAAATATGTCCCGCAATTATGGTAATTCATACTTCTCCTAGAGAGCTATGAATTATGTCCATCTCCCCCGGCATATAATACTCGCATTTTGTACGTCGGGAGAGAGGATTGGCGTCACTTCTTCCATGTGCTTACGCGCCGTGGATGATGGTAGTGAATAGGGCCGCCGCCAGCGCGTACTTCTAAAACACCCAACGTATTGCGGCTCGTACAGTACGCGCCGCAATACGCCGTGTGAACATACCCCAAGTTAAAATCATGACAGCCCACCTAGTTCCTGGCATGGCAGCATGGATTTCCTGGTTTAGGATTTAAAAGTGTAAGTGATGATGTAGGGGCACCGAAACATGTTGGGAATTGTTATATAAGGTCAGTTAATGATAGGGTTAGGTTTGGGACGGGGACGCCCTTATTGGGGCGATTTCTCCCATTGTTAGGCCTTAGGGACATATAGGCCAAGTAGGGTGGCATTAGGGTATATTTCTTTACCTGTCCCTTCAAATCTTGGTCGCTTTGTACCTTGTAAATTTATGCACTTTACCACTTTTAGGATTTATAGTTCTCTTCCTTTTTTATATGAGAAATAAAGGTTAAGCTTTAATACATGATTTTTTGGATTTTTGTTTAGCGATTTTTTTCATGTATTAGGGGTTTGTAGGGAGAACTAAATTGGTGTCTCCCCCACTGCTTTGGTTTTCTTTTTAAAAGTGCGAGGACATATCGGGCATAAAACTGCTATAAAAGAGAACAAAATGTCCTATAAAAAATGTGCACCCACAAGTACACGTCTAGAAGAAAATAGGACTAGACAGCTGGAAATACGCTATAACATTCCAAAGTCAGAAAAACAAGAAAGGTCACGGGGACGAATTCTTCACTATGAAGAGCCGAAATATCCCTTCGACAATAATATCAGGCACTTGAGTCATGGTTTGGCAGGAGGAACTGTAGGAGGGACCATGGAAGGATCTGTTTTTTGTATGAACTATATAAAGTAAAGGCACCCATCACTTAAGATCACAGTTGGCCAGATCTGTCATATTTGCCAACCAACTTATTGATAATCTGGGAGATTTTTACCCCAGGAACACCCACACCTCTACCCAGGGACATCCATTTTCAGGTGGAGTTTGTATAGGTCTGAACCCATTTGTGGTCCATATTCCAGGAGGATTGATAAGTATCTTGCGTGTATGAGGACACACTGGGTTTCCCGAAAGAGGTCAGGGGAAATAGGATCGAGTCCAATCCTTTTGTTCTCTATTGCTAAATCATTGGCAGTGGCCTATTCTCCTCTTCCCACTGAGAACACATGTATGCTCAGCTGATCCAAGCATACATGTGTATGAGGAAGATGGAAGGAATAGCTATTGGCCGGTCTGCTACTGAAGCTATATGCCCACCTTAACGGAGCACACCAGTTCTGCAAATGACCTGTATGCGGTCCACCCTGCTGTCAGTCTATAGGCAAAGTGAACCCCCAATCATTCCAAAAAGTAGGAGACCTATAAACTAGACCTCTAGCCCATGATCGGTTTCTTAAAAAGGGGGTAAATAACTGTGCAATACAGTAGATGAAGGTGCATGCAAATATAACTTGCTAGCAAATAAGAAAAAATTCCCAGCATGTCAAAGTACCGGTGTGCATTAGGTCCTGAACGTACAAGTAGAATCTCAGATACACAAAAATGTAGGAAAATACAGCAGCACCAGCTGGAACTACAACCCGTAAAAACCTTAAAGGGGTTGTCTCACTACAGGGATTGCTGCTTTTTATGTTAAAGATCTTACAAAAACCAGTCACTTTGCAATATATGTCCATTAACAGTGTCCTAGCTATTCCTAGATATCCCCTCTTGTATGGGCTGCATCAGCTCCTCAGGTCGCTATAGCTACAGACCTGTTTAAACTTTCCTGATAGGCTGCCAGCAGCGGTTGCTATAGCTACAGACCTGGCTCCTACTGCAGCCTAGTAGAAGCCAGTAAACATGTCCTTCACTTCAAAATGAAACCCAGAAAAAACAGGACTGAGGTAAGATGAATCAATGTAGTGAGACAACCCCTTTAAATCCATGGAACATTTACACCCTATTTACACCTAATTTTTCTACATGTATAAAATAGAGGTTTTTTATTGCACAGTTTGATCAAATTGTGTACGCCAGCCTACCACACTAAGTTAATCTCATCAGGTGTGTCCCTATCTATAGTGCCTCTTGGTGGGGACAAAGCCAGCAACATTCACACTGATTATAAAGACCTCAGGTATCCAGAAGATGATTGGAGTACATGGTCAAGATATAGGCAGCGACTTCTATAGATGCACAATGCTAAAAATTTTTGGGCAAATTTGTCATTTTTTTTCTTATTTGCCCGTCTACAATACCTACATGCCGCAATGATATTATGAACAATACGACCATGTATGGGTCACATTCAGCAGAAACAAGTCATAAACTTCAGATCCAAAGCTCTTAAAAAGAAAAAAAACCCAGGAAATGAAATAACGTGATTTATATAAGATAAAAAGACCAGACTAACCGTAAGACAGATGATCCTGTCATTAAGTCATCTACTGCGGCCTTTTTTATGGCTTAGTTCACCATGACCTCATACGAAATATACGGCATACTTACTTCACAGGGGCCCTGGCGTAGACTTGAAGCCAATCCGGGATCTCGGCCGTATGGTATGGATTGGCAGGCACTAGGAGATGTTGGCTTCTTTCCACTTGCCTCGGCTGATAAGTTACAGGAGGAGGGAGCGGAGGAGGCTGGTCGTAGCGGGGAACGCTGCAGGACAAACAGGGCTTTAATAAGCACAGATACAAAAGAGCCCACCCAAACACTGATCTCATCTAATTACCTCTGAAGGAGGGATGGGGGTGAGCCACGTTGTAAGTCCAGGACAATCCCAACTTAGGCTGGATTCACTCTGCAGTATTTTACATCGGTATTTATAAGGCAAAACCATGAGTATAAAATAGAGGTTTTTAGTGCACAGTTTGATCAAATTGCGTACGTCGACCTACCACACTAAGTTAATCTCATCAGTGGTGTCCCTAACTATAGTGCCTCTTGGTGGGGACAAAGCCAGTAACATTCACACTGATTATATAGACCGCAGGCGTCCAGATGGTTGGAGTATATGGCCAACATATAGGCAGCCACATCTACAAATGCACAATGCTACAAAATTTTTGTCAGGTTTGTAATGAGAAAAGATAGAAAGGAAAGATTTTCACCTCTTGCTGTTTTGGATCCACTCCTGGTTTTGGCTTGCAAATATGAATGCAAAATACTGCCTTAAAGGGGTTGTCTCACTACAGGGATTGCTGCTTTTTATGTTAAAGGGGTGTTATCGTTTCATTAAATGGTCTTCAGAATAAGGGGACAGTGAAAACGTTCTCACAGTGTCCCTTATCTTGTGTTTTTATTTACACTGATATCCAGTGTGGGTCGAATCCCTCCTCCTTGCAATTCACTAGCTGAGAGCTCATTTACATTTTGTACAGCCCCTGGGTTGATTCACGGAGCTGTGTCCTCTGACTCAGAGTTAGGGGCCGTAGCATTTTCTGTTTCCACACCTAGCAGAAACAAACTGCAGCAGATTGTACAATGAAAAACATGACAGTTTTGTCCCTGTGCCTAACTCTCCTGCATAGACGCAGATCTGTGCCGTTCTTAGAAAGCTGTAATACTTCTCCAGCTGTGAGAGGAGATCAGTGCTCAGATTAGATTGAATGCAGCCTGTGGTATGTATACAGCTCTGATAAAAAAAGACTGATAGGGGGAGACACAGTGATATGTGGGCTCGGAGGGGGGGGTCTCAGGCCAGCGTGAAGGGGGAGGTTGTCATCCAGCTGGGAGGGGAAGAAACGCCCCTGCATTCACAGAGCTGGGAACTAAAGAAGTGTGAATGAGCCGCAGTAAGGAAGCGATACATCCCCTTTAAAGATCTTGCAAAAACAAGTCACTTTTCAATGTCTGTCCATTACCAGTGTCCTACCTATTCCTAGATATCCCCTCTTGCATGGGCTGCATCAGCTTCTCAGGTCGCTATAGCTACAGACCTGTTTACTCTCTCTTGATAGGCTGCCAGCACTGGTCGCTATAGCTACAGAACTGGCTTAGTAGAAGCCAGTAAAGACGCCCCTGAATTCAAAATGAAACCAAGAAAACAGGACTGAGGTAAGATGAATTTGATGTATGAGGGGCAACCCCCTTTAAAACACTTCTACACGGATCCAGGAATTTAGCCTAAAGTGCTTCTTCCTTCTATACTTCAAATAGGTAATCTGCAGAACACTTCTACCTGGACAATCGCATGGAAAGCAATTCCATAATGTACTTCTATGAAGGTGGTCATACATATTAGATGAATTCCGCTGAAGCCGCCAATCATCTCATATGCATGGGGGTGTCCTGACTCCCTTTTCGATCACAGATGTCCAGGGGAAAAAAAAGGGTCGCGTAGGTCAGGGGTCTGCAACGTCGGCTCTCCAGCTGTTGGGAAACTACAGCTCCCATCATGCATTTATATAATCTACATCAGTGGGCATGATGGGAGTAGTAGTTTTCCAACAGCTGGAGAGCAGACGTTGCAGACCCCTGGAGTAGGTGAATCTCAGAAAGTCTGATCCTTCTTCCCTGAACGGAGCTAATCCATTGCAAGAGGAGTCTGACGGCAACTCCCTGTTGAGAACACATGCATGCGAAGCCAAGCTGAGTGTGCATGGTATGAGAAGTTGAGTAGCATTGAGATTCAGATTTAGATTAAATTCAACCTCAGTTTAGCTGTTTGATTCAAGTCAGCCGCAATTTTGTGAAAAAATAGGCAATGTATACCCTGACCCTAACTGGAACCCTCTCCCTAGGGAAGGGAAGGACTAATCCTAACCCTGAGCTTCCCTAAATATTGCCCAGATGTGCAGCAGTGTTTCTGTCTAATTGGGAGGCATTTGGCTGCTGCAGGTGCTAGATATCTAGAATTTCCGCCCACAGACTTTAAAGGGGTTCTCTAGTCTGCAATGTATCATGTATCCAAAAGAGAAAAGTGTCTACTGTTCAGGATCCTCAAGTTTTGGGCAGAGAAGAAAGCAGTTACAAAGAGCGTCCTGAGCTCTGGAGGTCCCATCCTGCATTAGGGTACGTTCACACAGCGTGTTGGATCTGTGTGAACATACGTTTATAGATGCGTGTTTGGGTCCGTCTAGAGCAGGCATCCTCAAAGTGCGGTTGGAAAACTACAACTCACATCATGCATTTAGATAATCTATAACAGTGGGAATGATGGGAGTTGTAGTTTCCCAACAGCTGGAGGGCCACAGTTTGAGGATGCCTGCTCTAGACGGACTCAAACATGCCTCTAACAATGAGCAGTGTGATTTTACACTGCTCGCAATGTAAAACACGTATCGGCGGTCAGACGAGTGGTCGCCGATACGCGTCTCGCTGTGTCTTTCAGATCCGTTCCAGGAATTGAAATGTCAATGGTCCAAAAGGTGCAGCAGGCGCTCTATTTAAAACTATAGGGTGCGATCCTGCTGCATTAAACGCGCAGCTGCGTGTTGGATCCGATCACCACTGTGTTTTTGGATGCGATTTTCGGATCCATATACGCCGTGTGAACAAGCCCTTACAGATACAGCCCATTGATTTGAATTGGCTCTTTGTAATGCCTCGTCTTCATTGTGGCGGCCCCGCTGGAAATTGTACAGCTACTGGCTGATTTCCCTGCAAATTAGGGTATGTTCACACAACATTTTTTGAGCTGTTTTTTTTAAAGTGTTTAACAAGCTGGAAAATGGCCCAAAATCAACCTCAGACAAGCTTCAATCCTCCCTTCATTGACTGTAATGTAAAATACGCTTTGTTGCTCACACGAAGCGTATTTCACAAGCCTAGTTGCAAGCTGTTTTTTGGACGCAATTACGGGTGCAACAATAAGTGACTTCTCCATTCTTGAGGCGTTTTTCGCTCATAAAATCCGTATAGATAGAATTTTTGAAAATACACTTCAAAATATGCTTCGAAATGCGACCAATCAGGCGTTTTTGAAGCAGATTTGAAAGCGGATTTTGAAGCGTAAATTTACACCCTTAGGTTCTGTCTCCACTGCACAGAAAAATGAGGTTTTTTTTTGTTTTTTACAATGCTGTGCATGTCTGCAAAAAAGCGGCAAAAAACACGCCAAAAAAAAGGCCATTTTTTCAGCTGCTTTTGACAGTCATTGGAGAAAAAAAAAACTCAGTTTTATGAATGTTTTTAGTATTAGGTTTTCTGGTTGTTTTTTGTCCACTGCAGTGTAGACATACCCCTACAGCTTATTGCTGGAGGTCCCAGCAGAGGGGAAACTCTTTCCCAAAGGACCCTTCTAATGCATAGAGACTGCCCAGAATTGAGAACCCCTTTAAAAAGGATTGAGGAAATCCCGAAACCAAATATTGTCACAAACTCAGCTAAGCTACTATCAAACCAAATGCAGTTTATCTATATGTAAAACCTGACGTCTGCATGAAAACAGCAAATAGCCCATAGATTCCCCATAAAGAGCAACTATCGCCTATATGTGCAATGTGAATAGGAGTAGATTCACACACTGCAGATTCATTGCAACCGATTTTCACTTGTAGGAGTCACTGCAACAAATCTGCCGTGTGTGCCCCGCTCACTAGTTCCCACCGCACCAGTATAACCGGATGCACTCACCTTGGCGCACACGGGTGCTTGTACTGGGCCCGTTTATTAATATGATCCACGTAATAAACGCCAAATTCTGCCGACTCCACTCGCTCCCAGCCAGGGGGCAGACCTTCCCTCTCCAGCGGATGACTCCAATGCGTAGTGTTAGTATTGTGATCAATGTAGTACTTCCTGCCTCGTATCGTCCAGTCCACCGACCACCCGGCTGGAAGGGGCATGTCTTCCGAGCTGTGATTCGTCAAGTTCCCTAAAGACGTTGCCGCGATCCTTCCGATACCTGTCCAAGGATATAAAGTACTGATGTTACCCTTGTCCAGCGAAGCAGGAACGGGATGAATTATTTAGTTCTGATTCCTTCTTCACAAGGGAAACGTCTGGCTTAAGAAGTTCATTCACCCAGCAGCTTATAACATACACGGGAATGTAAAGTGTTACGTACCCCTCCCCGAGGAATCTGATTTGCAAAAGGTTCAGTTCATACTGAGGAGGATGAGCACATCGCTGTTGTTTTTGGAGCACTGTCAGGTTTTGGAGGACTTAAAGGAAAACCACAATTAAGAGGGTCAAACCATCGCCTGCATTGAAATTAAAGGCCCGGTGCACATCCGGCTTTGGATGGTGCGTTCCCATAAAACAGGGGTCTGCAACGTCAGCTCTCCAGCTGTTGGGAAACTACAACTCCCATCATGCAGTTATATAATCTAGATCAGTGGGCATGATGGGGGATGTAGTTTCCCCAACAGCTGGAGAGTCAACGTTGCAGACCCTTGCCATAAAACATCTCTTCTTTAGACTGCTTTGGAGCTCCTGCAGTGTAACTATATGGCGGTACATTTTATCCAACACAATTTCTAGACCCTGTTCTGCCTTATGGTTACATTTAAACGATGCACTGGGATGAATTTAGAGCAGGAATTGATGAGGCGTAATAATGACTTATGCACAAATTATGGGGCAATTTGAGCCATTCTGAATGCCACGCTCATGATAGGCCTGGGGGGCTAAATGCGGCCCACCAGGTAATTTTTTTGTGGCCCTTGACAGCTTAGAAAACAACAAGCAGGGAAGGACAAGGTCTGGATGCAGAAGGAACTACTCTCCATTTTCCCTGGAAGACGTGGCCAGTGCTAGATAAATATGGCGGCAGTAAGGGGATAGGGCGCTCATTTAGAGTCATTTCCACACCGCCTTGTTCACCAACTTAGATGGTGGCACAGCTCAGTGCATCCTTCAAAGCCCTCGAATGGCCACCAACCTGCTTATGTGGCTCTAGGTGAAAAGGAGTTTGACACCTCTGCCTGAGGATGAAGCACTGGTTTCTTACCCCATTTACCCTTTTTGGGCCACTTTACCTTGTTCATCGTCACCCTCTGCCAAGTAACACACACTGTATGAGCTGCCAAGAGGATTGGTGGAAGGATGTCATTTATTGACAACCCTGTGCAACAGCTCTGGCTGGCTTCTCCTTAAAGGGGTTGTCCGGTTTAGAAAACATATTTCCATCTACCCTATCAGAACAGGAATTCTGAATTAATAATGTGGACGTCTCCACTCAGGATCCTAACCTCAGTGGTTACAAAGAAGGTCTCTCGCTCTGGAGGACCTGTCCTGTAATATGCAGACTACACTAATGGAAATTAGGACATGGTGTAATACTTAGGGTATGCTCACGCGGAGTTTTGGATTCGAAAGTCACATCCAAAAGCGCTGGGTCAATCGATCCAAAACGCAGGTGCGTGTTTGGATGCGTTTTGGCTGCAGCAGGATCGCACCCTCTAGTTTTAAATAGGGCGTCTGCTGCATCAAACGGATCAAGAATTGACATGACAATTCTTTGAACGGATAAGAAAGACGCAAATAAACACGCGTCAGAGATCACTCGTCTGGACACCAATGGCGTGTTTTACATTGAAAGCAATTTCAATCACACTGCTCATTGCTAGCTGCGTGTTTGTGTCCGTTTAGGCCGTGTTCACACGGCTTATTTCCGACGGATTTGTGCGCCGTATTGAGCGCACAAATCCGCCGTGAATAAGGGGCGGGACGGGCCCATAGACAATGCATTGTTTACGGTGCGTCCGCGCCGTAAATAATGTGCATGTCACTTTCCCCCCCCCCCGCGGCGGATTTGCCGAGCGGGGAGGAGCGACGGATTCCACTGTTCTCTATGAGAGCAGTGGATTACCGTAATGACTCCGACGGATTGGCGGCGTATTGAAGCGAAAATCCGGCGCGGAATACGGCGCCAATCCGCGGACAAATAAGCCGTGTGAACGAGGCCTTAGGGTCCGAAACACGGATCTAAACAAGCATCTAAAAACGGATCCAAAATCGGATCCAAAATGCAGCATGACCATACCGTTAGGATATATTCACACAGCGTTTTGGGATACGTTTTCAGATCCGTGTTGGATCCAAAAATCACATCCCAAAACGCTGCATCGATTGGATCCTAAATGGATCCAACACGTATCCTGTTTGGCTGCAGCAGGATCGCACCCTATAGTTTTAAATGGGGCTTCTGCTGCATATTTCGGATCAAGAATTGACATGACAATTCTTTGAACGGATCCGAAAGAAGGATCTGAAAGACGCAATGAGACTCGCATCGGTGATCACTCGTGTGAACACCGATGCATGTTTCATAGTAAAAGCAATGTAAATCACACTGCTATTTGTTAGATACGTGTTTGGGTTAGATACGGATCCAAACACACATCTAAAAGCGTATGTTCACACAGACCCAACACGCCGTGTGAAAATACCCTTAGTCTCGCCTGTGGTGACACTGCAGGGAAATCGAACATACTGCCAGGTTTTCCCAGCTGATCCATGGAGGTCCCAGCTTCAAGAAATTTTGTAAAGAAAAAGCCTTAAAGGAGTTGTCTCCCTACAGAGTTTCACAGAATGCATGAATGAAATACTCTGCCACTTCCTGGTTCAGACTGACTCATTTGCATACAGCTTGTGCTTGTACAGCTCCATGCTGTGCTGTGCTTTCAGTTGCTAATTAGATCAGATTAGCTTCTCAAACTACTAACAGGACTTCTTATCTGATTCCTCAAACAAAAGCCCTAATTTCAGGTCTGTTTATTTTACATAAATCAAGCTTTTTACTGCTCAGCAGCACAGGACACTGCCTGGACCTGTGTGATGACATCACTCACTGCTATCTCATAGAACAAACAGCAGAAGGAGAATTGTTTACAGGTCCTTTACTGAGGGAACTGAAATAGCCAGGGAGGTCCTAAATTCACTTGTATCTCCTTAGGGAAAACAGAGGAACAAAGCAATATATTTGGAAAGTGTTTCCTACAATTTGAAAAGTATTCTTTGTAGCGAGAGAACCCCTTTAAATTAAGGAGACATTAATCAAAGTGGAGCATTTCTCACTAACCTGCGGGATGTCGGCCCGGTCCATGCATCATCCTTTGTACATGATCGCCCCCGTGTTCGTAGTATCTGTATTCTTCGTGGGCACGGTCCCCAAGCTGCTTCCTTCTCTGTCCATCATAGTGGTGGTCTGAAAAGTACCTTGGGTTTGCATCCCCATTCTCCAGAACGGAATTGCTCTCAGTTAAGAAGGACTGAGAAGAGGACCCGTATTCCCGAGGGACATCTCCAAGTCCTCGAACTAAATAGGACGGAGCAGAAAGTCTATTACTCTCCCGACGCATGACCTCATGGGGCGGTCTTTGAATGGGAGTCCGCAAAAAACTTTGGTTTCTAGCTACCATCCCATCCCCTGTAGGGTTATACTGGGAAGGAGCGGGTTCTGCTGCGCAGATATCAGTCCGTCTTGGTATGGTTGGTCCATGGCGGATGAAAGAAGGCATCAGATCTGCAAGGACAAGTGGTACAGAGACATATTGCTCATTCAGTGGAACATTTAAGCTGTATTACGGCAACTTTTTCTACTTATATAAAATAGAGGTTTTTAGTGCACAGTTTGATCAAATTGCGTATGCGCAGATGATTATTACTGCCATACTCTATGAATATGCGGGCACCTATCCACGAGACATAGTCAAACTTTTTGGACACCGGGATGCAAATTTTAACCAAAAAGAAGCTTCTCGCCAAGTCACCGATGAAATACCCCGTTAAGTGGTAAACGCCAACAACTATTTCATCTACAGTTTGCTGCCGATGTATTATTAGCATGACTGATAATGTCATCTGGCCTGGTTCATGCACTGCAATAACAATGGGCGAATGCTGCTACTTAGAAAGCACAAGGTCGGTAATCTGTGACCCACTTCAAGTGCACGAGTTGGCGGTACATAGCTTACAAATTGACTGAAACAATGGGCACAGGCGGATTCTCTGTGAACGGTTGTGCTCGGAAAGATGGAGCAATAGGACAGCTCAAAGCAGAAGGCGTAGCTGCCCAAAGTGTACCCCCCCCCATACTGGGAAAGTGGTGCCGTGAAATGTAACCCATGGCTCAGGCAGGGCCTTCGCCTCCCTCCTTTAAGATACTATAGGGACAGGTAGGGGTATGCGCTGCCAGGTCCACCTTCAGGATTGTGGGGAATATTCTGCAGCTATTGCAGAAGTGATGCAGCAGGAGCTCGAAATGATTTTACAGCAGTGGGAAAGTGCAACTACAAAGCCAATATCCTTCAAGGGCCAGTGACTTGGGACTCACTAAAATCAGGACAAGTCCACGTAACGAAAGTCTGTGGTAGATTTATACGGACCATAAAATCAGTACTTTCTTCAAGCTGTGGCCAAATGGAGGAACCAGCAAATGGTAGGACTGGGCCATAGTTACAGGACTGGTACATCTGCATCAGCCGGGAGTGTTCAGAGGTTTGTGGCTGGTGTTAAAGGGGAACTACTCATCAAGAATATTAGGGTGTTAAGAGGTCACCAGAAATAAGTGGCAAAATGTTGGCCTAACGTCTCGCCTCCAGCCCGGCGTCCCCCACCCCGACATGGCCCCCTGGACTACTCACTTTGCTACCAGAAGTCCCCAGTATTACTTGCTTTGCCCTTAGACACCCCCCCCAAGTTACACACCTTGCCCCTAGACATCCTCTGTCTTACTCTATAGCCTGTAAATGTCCTCATATACCCCTAGACATACCCCATTACTATATTGCCCTAGACATACCCCATTACTATATTGCCCCGAGACGCGCCCGGCATTGCTCGATGCATTGCTCGATCCCCCCCTAGACGCGCCCGGCATTGCTCGATCCCCCCCCGAGACGCGCCCGGCATTGCTCGATCCCCCCTAGACGCGCCCGGCATTGCTCGATCCCCCCCGAGACGCGCCCGGCATTGCTCGATCCCCCCGAGACGCGCCCGGCATTGCTCGATCCCCCCCGAGACGCGCCCGGCATTGCTCGATCCCCCCCGAGACGCGCCCGGCATTGCTCGATCCCCCCCTAGACGCGCCCGGCATTGCTCGATCCCCCCCCCAGACGCGCCCGGCATTGCTCGATCCCCCCCCCCCCCCTGAGACCGCCCGGCATTGCTCGATCCCCCCCCGAGACGCGCCCGGCATTGCTCGATCCCCCCCTAGACGCGCCCGGCATTGCTCGATCCCCCCCGAGACGCGCCCGGCATTGCTCGATCCCGGCATTGCTCGATCCCCCCCTAGACGCGCCCGGCATTGCTCGATCCCCCCCTAGACGCGCCCGGCATTGCTCGATCCCCCCCTAGACGCGCCCGGCATTGCTCGATCCCCCCCGAGACGCGCCCGGCATTGCTCGATCGCCCCGAGACGCCCCAGGCATTGCTCCCGATTCCTCCCCTAGAACCGCCCGGCATTGCTCATCACCCCCTAGAACGCGCCCGCATTGCTCGATCCCCCCCCTAGACGTCGCCCGGCATTGCTCGATCCCCCCCTAGACGCGCCCCCTCATCTCGATCCCCTAGAACGCCCCCTATCACTCGATCCCCCTAAGTCCCCTCTATCTCGACCCCCCTAGACGCCCCGCTATTGCATCGATCTCCCCCTAGACGTCCCCCTATCAGCTGATCTCCCTAGACCCCCCTCTATCGATCGCCCCTAGACGTCCCCCTATCACTCGATCCCCCTAGACGTCCCCCCATTCCTCGATCGCCCCTAGACGTCCCCCTATTCCTCGATCGCCCCTAGACGTCCCCCCTATCACTCGATTGCTCATAGACGTCCCCCCTATCCTGATCGCCCCATGACGTCTCCCCCTATCCTCGATCGCCCCTAGACGTCCCCCTATCACTCGATCGCCCCTAGAGTCCCCACTTATCCTCGATCGCCCCGAGACGTCCCCCTATCCCTCGATCGCCCCTAGAAGTCCCCCTATCACTCATCCATAGAACGTCCCCCTATCCAACTCGATCCCCCTAGACGTCCCCCCTATCACTCGATCAACCCTAGAAGTCCCCCCCTATCACTCGATCGTCAATAGACGTCCCCCTTATCACTGGATCGCCCCTAGACGTCCCCCCTATCACCTCGATCGCCCCTAGACGTCCCCCCTATCACTCGATCGCCCCTAGACGTCCCCCCTATCACTCGATCGCCCCTAGACGTCCCCCCTTATCACTGATCGCTCCCATAGACGTCCCCCCTATCACTAGATCGCCCCTAGACGTCCCCCCTATCTCTCGATCGCCCCTAGACGTCCCCCCTATCACTCGATCGTCAATAGACGTCCCCCTTATCCCTCGATCGCCCCTAGACGTCCCCCCTATCACTCGATCGCCCCTAGACGTCCCCCCTATCACTCGATCGCCCCTAGACGTCCCCCCTATCACTCGATCGTCAATAGACGTCCCCCCTCTCCCTCGATCGCCCCTAGACGTCCCCCCTATCCCTCGATCGCCCCTAGACGTCCCCCCTATCACTCGATCGCCCCTAGACGTCCCCCGTATCCCTCGATCGCCCCTAGACGTCCCCCTTATCCCTCGATCGCCCCTAGACGTCCCCCCTATCCCTCGATCGCCCCTAGACGTCCCCCCTATCACCTCTTGATGTCCCAGCTACTACTCGCCCTCACCGCGGCCATCGCTGATATCACTCGTGCTCACTGTATATAAATCAGCCTGATCTCCCCCAGGAGCCTTACTCGCTGCAGGGCCCACTCACACTCACTCTGTAAACTTCCCATCCTGGAGAGCTGCAGTGCTTCCCCCCCTCAGCCCCTGCCCTGCTCCGATCTCTATGGATGCTCCAGCTCTGCAGACCCCTCTCCAGCAGCCGGCGGACCCCCCACGCCCTGCACTCACTCCGAAGCAGAGGCGACGTCTCCTTCTTCACGTACTTCCCCTGCACCTCGGCCGGCTTGGACACTTCGTTTTTGGTTTTCTTCCTGGATAACATCCCCTCCCCGGACTCCTCTACACAGCGCGTCCCCTCATAGTGTCCGCTCCACGGCCGGAGAGTGACATGTCCCCCACCCCCGGGCGCCCTCTATCGGCGGCACCAGGGAGCGGCGCGTCCACACGGAGAGGCGGAGCCCCGGGTTTCGGGGGCGTGCCCCCATGTCACATGACCCGCACAAAGGTCCCCGCCCCCTGCATCAGCAGGCAGTGACGTCACCATCCCTGCTAGCTCCTATGGGCGGAGCCTCGGCAACACCGAGCCGTCCCAAGATGGCGCCCGAGCCCACTTCCTGTACGTGCATATCACGGTTGCTATAGAAACTGGCGCCAGGGGGCGCTAGACTGCAAGTGGCTTTGTGACAAAATATCAATAGTTCACATTCACGGGTCTCCCTACAAAACGTCCACAACCCCCGCGGCCTGGGCGGGAGGGTCACGTACGCCATCTTTAGGTGCATATATATTGTGGTGATTAGTAATGACCCTGTGCGAAAATACAATAGAACTTGTGAGACTCTTGTCAGTTTTGTGAGGAAAATTCCTCCTCAGACCAAACGTCCCCAAGTTCTCGCCCTCTTCCCTCTGTTGGTGGCACCGTGCCCTCACACCGCGCCCAGTCGCCGCCCTGACTGGAATATTTCATCTCACTATTGTGGTGTCTTTCCCTCCTCGATGAAACAGGTTATATGACCCCGTTACTGAAAAATAATGGGTCTGGACCCGTCTCCAGTGCCCCCTCCGTCTCCGAACTCCTGGGAGGCGCGGACCAGTCCTGTCAGCTGCCCGCCAGCTCTGCTTTCCACTCTAGGGTGCTTTCATACAAAGCGTTTTGTGATGCGTTTTTGTACAAAAATGTACAGCATTAATTGCTGTGCCTTCCTGCACAAAAACGCATAAAAAACGCACCAAAACCGCTCCGTGTGAAAGCACCCTTAGGCCATGTTCACACTGCTTATTTGGACGAGGTTTTGGACAAGGTTTTCGGAGCATTTCCGCTCCCAAAATCTCACCTGAAACACACTTCAGAAGAGGTTTTAGAGGCATTTCTCAGCGAGGTTTTGGATCAGGTTTTGGGTGAGGTTTTCGCCCATACAAGTTATTAGCAAGGACAAGACCTGCGCCCAAAACTACGCCGAAAACACGTTTCAAGAATTGACATGACACTTCTTTTTCAGTGCTTCCAAAGAAGCGAGTAAAAACCTCGTTGTGTGTGAACTACAACCAGGTTTTACATAGGAATCAATGAACTGAACTTGAGGCGTTTTGGAAGTGCTTTGGGCGAGGAAACGCTCCGAAAATCTCATCCAATTACGCCGTGTGGACGGGAGCGGGGGGCCGGCACCTCGCCGAACCATAGACTATCATTACTAGCGGCACTAGTAAATGACATGTCACTTATCTCCCCCCGCGGCGGATTCGCCGGGCGGGGAGAGGAGACGTAATCCACAGTTCTCTATGAAAACTGTGGATTACCGTAATGACTGGGACGTATTCCAGCCCGTAATTTGCGCAGTACACCGCGAATTACGGGCTGAAATACATGCCCAAATAAGCCGTGTGAACATAGCCTTAGGCCTCGTTCACACAGCTTATTTGTCCGCAGATTGGCGCAGTACTCCACGCCGGATTAGCGCTGCAGTACGGCGCCAATCCGTCGGAGTCATTACGGTAATCCACAGTTCTCATAGAGAACAGTGGATTCCGTCGCTCCTCCCGCGGCTGAATCCGAGCGGGGGGAGAAGGACATGCACATTATTTACGGCGCATGACGCGCCGTAGATAATGACAGTCTCTGGGGCCGGGGAGTGGCGCCCCCGCTGCGCTCCGGCCCCGCCCCCCGCCCCCGTCCCGCCCCTTATGAGCGCAATCCGGCTCACAAATCCGCCGTCAATAAGCCGTGTGAACACGGCCTTAGGGTATGGTCACACAGCTTATTTTCGGGTGCATTTTGCCGCGTATTGCGCGTAATACGCGGGGAAATGCGCCCCATAATTACGGTAATCCACAGTTCTCATAGAGAGCGATGGATTACTCCTCGTCCCCCCGCGTGCACAATATGATCTTATTGTATGCGCGGGGGGATAAGTGACATGTTAATTATTCGCGGCGATTATGCGCTGCGAGTAATGTATGACTATGGGGCCGGCGCCCCCCCACCACCACCGTGCCTCGGGAGTAAGCGCTGATCAGCGGGAGCCCCCGAAACACACGGCGTATTGCGGTGCGTACTGTACACACCGCGATACACCATGTGAAGCCTAGGGCTACACTGCATCGGACAAAAAACGGCCAAAACCGACCGTTTTTTTCCCAACGCAAGATCACGGTTTTTGTCAGGTTTTGCGCAAAAACCGTGGTAATTTTTTGTTTTTTTTACGTCGCTAATACAATTGAAATGTATTGGAAGACGGTGAAAAAACTAAAAGCGCCGGCGTGTTATACAACGTTGTTTAATACGCGGGCGCCGAAAGACGATCGTAGAAAAGATGAGCTGTGGAGACTAGGGGTCATTTTTTCTATTGTAGTCTATGGGGCTGCACTGAACGATCCTAAATGAACCGAAAATACGATTGTATTGCTATGTAGTGTAGACATAACCTAAGGGCATGTCCCAACGGCACAGGAATCCGCAGACCACGGACAAAAGCCGTCCCCCTGCGTGCCAAAAAAAGACCAAATGCCGGATGGAAAATCCGACCTGTATTTTGTCTTTGTCGTGGGAACGCAGCCTAACTCTCTTCTCGACTCTCTAACACTGTTATCAACTCTTACTCTACAAACTCATTCTCAATTCGAGTTTCTTGATCAACTCTTCCCTATATTGACATCTATCTTTCTGACTTTAAGCCTAATGATTCAACGACTTGTTTGGAACGCTGATTTTCAGCGGCCCAAAACAGCTCAAAACGTCGACTAAACGCGCTTTCTTAGAAGAGAAAATAGAAAGAAAAACCAGAGGTGGCGCTCTATGGTAAAAGTAACGTCTGAACAAATATAGAACAAGGTGCTCACCTCAGCTGTTGTGCGTATTATTTAGAGGCACAAGCTTCTTACGGCTCATGGGTGCTCTTTCGAGCCTACGGATTGCTGCGCGGGTCACTTCTCCGAAGCCGCAGCATGGCAGCGTCATGATACAGCAAGGATGGGACTAAAAATTAATACCCGGCGCTCATTCCAGTAGTTGAAAAAAAAACCTTGATTAGCAGAGGATATGTTTTAAATAAGGTTTTTATTCATTAAAATGATAATGAGTTACCCTTTCCAATATTTATAGAACACACACTTTAGTGCGTTTCGCACCATCAGGTTTTACCCATACGAATAAAAATGTGCTAACCACATTTTTATCTGAAGAAGCGCTGATGGCGAGAGGGTTAACTTCTTTATTGGAATAAAAGACTTTTATTTAAAACCATATCTCGTAACACGAGTTTTTTTCCCCATTCTGGAATTGAAGAGGTCCAATATCTCTTCTTCCTCATGCGCTTTCTAAGAGTTATAAAATGAAATCTTGCGGCTTTTTGATGGATTGAATGTTTTTTGGGCGAGATTTAGCCTTTTTCACCCATAGAAATTAATAAACAGTACAAAATCCGCGCGAGGTTTTGAAGCTTCATTGTTCTCTTGGCGCTTAGGGACGCCTTCAAGCTTAAAGAATTCGACTGACGCTCTTTTTCAGCGGCTAGAACAGTTTCCCAATATAAAACGGAAAATCCGATCGTGCATGTGCCAATTGCGCGCGGTTCACATGTGGAAAAATGAGAGTAATGGGGGCGTTTTGGAGGCTTTCTTTGATGCTAGTTTTGGGAGCGATTTTAAATGCTCTGAAAAGCGCCAAAATCAGCTGTGAACATCCCTTGCGCCTGTTACACGACGTCTACGATCGTAGTACGCTGCGAGAAGGAAGACGCGTTTTGTTTTAGAAGAATGCGCTGAATCTTGAATGCGCATTCTTAAAGCACGGGTGGGGTCGCCGGCCCCATTCACTTTCGTTATCCCTCTGGAAGAAGGTGCACAATGTCGACACTTTACTGGCCGCGTTCAATATCGTGTGCGAGGAAGCGGCAGTAATCACTGAGCTTCTATGAGGCTATATTCACAGGCGTATTTTCGGCACGCATTTTGACGCCATAATTGCGCTCTAATAGGGCGATATGGCATACGGAAACTGGGATTACGACTCCCATACCCGCGGTGTAAACTTCACGAGTATTGACACGCAGGGAGATAAGTGACATGTCAGTTACTTGTGGTGAATACGCGCCGCGAATAATGAATGTCAGTGGGGCCCGCGCTGCGGGAGTACGCGCATATTAGCGCGAGCTCCCAAAAGACGCGATATACTGCGGCGCGTACTATATGCAGCGTAGTACATTGTGTGAACATACCCTGAGAGCTATGATTACCGTAATTACAGGATGTATTTCAGGGTGCATTGCAGCGCAATTACACGCCAAAATATGTCCTAAGGCTATGTTCACACGGCGTATTGGGGCGCGTATAGCACATGCCCCAATACGGAATGCCAGCGGTGTCAAAAAACTTCCAGCAGAAAATACATGCAGTGTGGACTACTGCACAGATTTTCTATTTAAGTCTGTGTATAAGGTTGACAAGCGTTTTACAGATTTGACATGGAACATCATGGGACACTGTATCTAATGGAGGCACTGCTCACTGTCATGGGCACTGTATCTGATGGAGGCACTGCACGCTGTCCTGGGGCACTGTATCTGATGGAGACACTGCTCGCTGTCCTGGGGCACTGTATCTGATGGAGGCACTGCTCGCTGTCATGGGGCACTGTATCTGATAGAGGCACTGCTCGCTGTCCTGGGGCACTGTATCTGATGGAGGCACTGCTCACTGTCATGGGCACTGTATCTGATGGAGGCACTGCACGCTGTCATGGGGCACTGTATCTGATGGAGACACTGCTCACTTTCATGGGGCACTGTATCTAATGGAGGCACTGCTCACTGTCTTGGGGCTATGTATCTGTTGGAGGCTCTGCTCGCTGTCATGGGGCACTGCATCTGATGGACGCACTGCTCACTGTCATGGGGCACTGTATCTGATGGAGACACTGCTCACTGTCATGGGGCACTGTATCTGATGAGAGGCACTGCTCACTGTCATGGGGCACTGTATCTGATGAGGGCACTGCTCACTGTCATGGGCACTGTATCTGATGGAGGCACTGCTCACCTGTCATGGGGCACTGTATCTATGGAGACACTGCTCACTGTCATGGTGCACTGTATCTGATGGAGGCACTGCTCACTGTCATGGGGCACTGTATCTGATGGAGGCACTGCTCACTGTCATGGGGCACTGTATCTGATGGAGGCACTGCTCGCTGTCATGCGGCACTGTATCTCCGATGGAGGCACTGCTCACTGTCATGGGGCACTGTATCTGATAGAGGCACTGCTCGCTGTCATGGGGCACTGTATCTGATAGAGGCACTGCTCACTGTCATGGGGCACTGTATCCTGATGAGGCACTGCACGCTGTCATAGAGCACTGTATCTGATGGAGACACTGCTCGCTGTCCTGGGGCACTGTATCTGATGGAGGCACTGCTCGCTGTCCTGGGGCACTGTATCTAATGGAGACACTGCTCGCTGTCATGGGGCACTGTATCTGATGGAGGCACTGCTCGCTGTCATGGGGCACTGTATCTGATGGAGGCACTGCTCACTGTCATGGGGCACTGTATCTGATGGAGGCACTGCTCACTGTCATGGGGCACTGTATCTGATGGAAGCACTGCTCGCTGTCCTGGGGCACTGTATCTGATGGAGACACTGCTCGCTGTCCTGGGGCACTGTATCTGATGGAAGGCACTGTCCTGTCATGGGGAAACTGTATCTATGGAAGCACTGCTCGCTGTCCTGGGGCACTGTATCTGATGGAGGCACTGCTCGCTGTCCTGGGGCACTGTATCTGATGGAAGCACTGCTCACTGTCATGGGGCACTGTATCTAATGGAGGCACTGCTCACTGTCATGGAGCACTGTATCTCTGGGCACTAGATGGCGCTGTTGTGCTGTATGTACCAGTTCCAGACAGTAGATGGCGCTGTTATATATATATATGTGTGTGTGTGTGTGTGTGTGTTGTTTGTTTTGTGTTGTGTTGTGTGTTATATATATATATATATATATATATATACATACACACACACACATACATACAACAGTTCCAGACAGTAGATGGCGCAAATGTTTTGTATATACCAGCTTCAGACAGTAGATGGCGCTGTCATCCCACACCTCGCAGCTTCTACTCCACTGTCGCAGGCTGCAGCAGTCGCCGGGCGCGGTGGCGTGCGCCTGTAATCCCAGCTACCGGGAGGCTGAGGCTGTCGGATCATTTGAGTCCAGGAGTTCTGCTCCGCCCTGCGCTATGTCGATCGGGTGTCCGCACTAAGTTCGGTATCAATATGGTGACCTCCCGGGAGCGGGGGACCACCAGGTTGCCTAAGGAGGGTGAACCGGCCCAGGTCGGAAACGGAGCAGGTCAAAACTCCCGTGCTGATCAGTAGTGGGATCGCGCCTGTGAATAGCCAGCGCCGAGCAGCCTGGGCGACACAGCGAGACACGGACCTTTTGTTACTGATACATTGTTGCCAGAATGTTCCTTTAGATACTGATCACTATAGTTGATACATTGTTGCCAGTTTATTGTAACATTTCATTTTCAGCCTCTGTATTATAGCAACTGCGGGGAGATCACCGCCTCCTGCTGGGGACAGTGCCAAACACGCTGCACATCTGCATGTCGTCCTACAGCTGGCCACAGAGGTCGCTACAGGCATAAACGCAGACCTACAGATATGAGCCTGCCGGGCACCCGTTGTTGTGTACGCGCCTGTGCGGCAGCCAGGTCATGCTTTGGATCCAGAAGTGACTGAACTCTCTGAAGAAGATGAAGAGTAGATTTAGCACCATAGATGTCCGGGCTGTCATCTCCGAGCTCAGTGCCAGGTGAGCTGGGGGCACGTCCCCACCTACAGTAATAGAGAAGTGTGTGTGACCGGTCTGCTCACTGTAGATTCTTATTCTATCCAGCCTGCTGGGGATGAGAGTGAACAATGTCTATGATGTGGACACCAAGACCTACCTCATCCGTCTGCAGAAGTAAGTGTGCCTACACAGCATTAGATGTATTACTGGAGGTGCGGCATCCTATGTCTGAGTAAAGGGTCTTGAGCTATGTTCACCAGGGTCCTGTGTAGGAATCTACATCCCGATGCAGTTTGTACGGTCCGGTCCCGGGTAGGACTCTACATCCCGATGCAGTTTGTACGGTCTGGTCCCGGGTAGGACTCTACATCCCAATGCCGTATGTACGGTCTGGTTCCGGGTAGGACTGTACATCCCAATGCAGTTTGTACGGTCTGGTCCCGGGTAGGACTCTACATCCCCATGCAGTTTGTACGGTCTGGTCCCGGGTAGGACTCTACATCCCGATGCAGTTTGTACGGTCTGGTCCCGGGTAGGACTCTACATCCCGATGCAGATAGTACGGTCTGGTCCCGGTAGGACTCTACATCCCGATGCGGTTTGTACGGTCTGGTCCCGGGTAGGACTCTACATCCCGATGCAGTTTGTACGGTCTGGTCCCGGGTAGGACTCTACATCCCGATGCAGATTGTACGGTCTGGTCCCGGGTAGGACTCTACATCCCGATGCAGTTTGTACGGTCTGGTCCCGGGTAGGACTCTACATCCCAATGCAGTTTGTACGGTCTGGTCCCGGGTCGGACTCTACATCCCAATGCAGTTTGTCCGGTCTGGTCCCGGGTAGGACTCTACATCCCAATGCAGTTTGTACGGTCCGGTCCCGGGTAGGACTCTACATCCCAATGCAGTTTGTACGGTCCGGTCCCGGGTAGGACTCTACATCCCAATGCAGTTTGTACGGTCTGGTCCCGGGTAGGACTCTACATCCCAATGCAGTTTGTACGGTCCGGTCCCGGGTAGGACTCTACATCCCCATGCAGTTTGTACGGTCTCATCCTGGGTACTAGCTGCTGTGGAAGATGGAACTACAAGTGCCAGCATGCTACAGCAGCACACGTTAAACACATGTACTAATCAGCACCTATACATTTAGTTCAGGCTGCTGGCACTTGTAGTTTCACAACTACAAATGCCAGCATACCACACATGTACCAATCGCATGGGGGCTGATACAATAGTATATTTTACAGTGGAGGCAGCTGGGGAGTGGTGGGGGGGTCCGAAAGCAGTAAGAACAGACCTGCTGTGCCAGGATCAATAGTGCTAGACTAGAGCGGCAGGAGGAAGAGCTCCTGTGTCAGGCTAAAGAATGAGGTTCCCAGCATAAGCTGGGAGGAAGGTGAGGAGAGAAAAAAAACCCCCCAAAAACTGCTCATCAGTGTTGGTCAGAAGACGTAGTGGGCAGAGGAAGGCTTGCGACGTTCCAACGTTATTATGCAGTGACCCATAAGTCTCCGTTTGTAATTAGGAGACAGATGTAAGTTGTAAGTTGGGGACTACCTGTACATCAGGGGTGTCAAACTGCGGCCCTCCAGCTGTTGGGAAACTACAACTCCCATCATGCATTTGTATAATCTATAACAGTGGGCATGATGGGAGTTGTAGTTTCCCAACAGCTGGAGGGCCGCAGTTTGACACTCATGCTGTACATACACACACGGTATACAAAGTATTCAATTTATCGTTCCTTTGTTAAAAAACACCCCTTCAAGGCAAATCTGCAGAGCGGCTCATAGCTAGCCAACTCGCTCGGCTGCATTCAGACCTCCCATAGAAGTGAATAAGGAGGAAGGACACCACCGACGCCCTCCTCATTCCGTAACCCATTTCAGCTAAAATGAGGAGAGTGTCAGTTGTGCCCGTCCTCCTTATTCACTTCTATTGGAGTTCTGAATGTAGCCGACCGAGTTGGCTAGCTATGAGCCGCTCTGTTCTGCAGATGTTCCTTCATGGGAACACTATGTTAACACTGACTATTTATTTCTTATACAATCACAGTAAAGTAAGCGTCATGGCCCCTTCCCCCATTATTTACATCCTTTTTTTTTTTATCAGATCACTTTTATTTAAAACATTTTCTTTGTATTACAATGCCATAGTAATCATAATAGAAATTAAAGAGCAAAAAAGGAAAAATTCCAATATTTATATAAACAACGCCTTACTATGGCAAACATACATAAAATATCCCCTCTAAACAACCTCACTAAAGAAACCAACTCCCCCCACCCCCCCATTATTTACATCGTTAATTATCACACATTTGTTATGCAGACAGGATCACCCCAAAGATCACCTTATCTCAGGCTAGAAGGTCAGTGAAACCAATTGTTTGCTTGGGTAAGAATACAATGGAGTATAGCTCACAGAACAGCAGACAAGATCAAAGATGGCTACCACTCACAAAGGGTGACTACTGCTACAAGAATTGGTGGCTTCAATATGATCACTGTACCGCCAAGGACTTGATGGCTGCATTGATATCTGTTTCAGGGGCATTTGGAGGGGGTGTAGGTGGGAGTAGATGTGATATATGCAGCATAGGAGGGCAGCCCTGGGGAGCACAACGTGTACATGTTTTTCAGTGAGAAAAACAATTAGTCACTCTTTGGGTTTGGTCCACAGTGGGATCCACAACGCAGACTCACAATATAAAATTGGCATGGACAAAGTCACACCAATCCTGTTACAAGAATTCGTAATAAAAATTTGCAACAATTAGTGCGGATTTTTCTGTGTAGATATTATACCGCGGCTCTGCTTTGTGGGAACCCACTGCGGAACTGATCTGTATGGAGGAGCCTATAGACTCCTCTGGTGATGGGATGACTCGAATAGGGACAAAGTATGCTGAAATCCATCAGAAATTCCTTCTCTTCTCCAAAATCTGCAGGAGACCCCCCCATGCACAGATTAGAGATCAACAACATGTGGCTTTTCCGCTGTTGCAAAACTACAAATCCCAGCATACTATTCCAGATGTAGATTTGCAACAAAGAGCCACAAGTTGGGGATCACTGTATTGTATGGTCAGCTGATCCTGTCAAAACTGGCGAGTTCCCCTGAAATGTATATGACCAGGCTATCACCTTCTTTCACCCATACAACTATGAGAGGGCGCAGATAACTAGCTCCATCTAGACATCTAATCTTGTTGTCCACCCTACAGCTCCAAATTTTGAGACTGTTGAAAAAAAAAAAAATGCATTGGGTCCTTGGATAAATGAGTTCATGGTGGTCATGCTTTTTACAGGGATTTAATACACACAAAAAGTTCTGCAATGCACTTGATATTTTAAACAATTCTCTAGATCCTAGCTCGCCCCTAGGATGGATTTTCATATTTTGGATTTCAATGAGGATGCCATCATTCACTGGCAGCAAGCAGAGATCTTTAGAATGCTGTACTGAAACAGACTATGTTAGAAAGTTGCAGAGCTTTTTGTAACACAAAGCTTAAGCGCTCCTACGTCGGTCAAATAACCTCTAAATTTTCTTTTCTTTTTGGCACAGGCCGGACTCCAAAGCTGTACTCCTCGTGGAGTCTGGCATCAGAATCCATACTACAGAGTTTGAGTGGCCCAAGAACATGATGCCATCAGGGTTTGCAATGAAGGTCTGAACAAATCAAATATCTTGTAGCTTGTTTATGGTTTCCTTCTCTTACCCTCAGTGACTTGTTTTCCTTGCACTTCTGCAGCCCACCCAGTTCTTTGTCTACCAAGGGGCTCACTTACCAGGATATGAATGTGTCACTTACACCCAGGATGCATTTCTTTCATGCCAGTACAAGCAATGTAATACTGCAGTAGATAATATTAAAGGGGTGTTGTAACCATGCACTTTACTTAAAACCAAAGAGGAACTGAAAAAATGTAATAAACATAAAAGGGATTGTCTCACTATAGACATTGATGGCATAGCGATAGGATATGAAATCAAAGTCAAATAGGTGCGGGTCCTAGAGGTAGGACCTGAATCTATCTCTAGAATGGGCCCCTGAAATTATTGGCAGAGATTTGAGTTCTGAGTTTGGCCAACTCACCGCTTATCTGTACCTGGAACTCGCATAGAACAGAATGGAAAGATGTGCCCAAGTGCGACCGGCTCTCCTTTCTAAGTGGTCACTTTTGGGTGTGGGTCCCAAAGGTGTATGGGGACAGGATCTCAATGGTCAGATTACCGATAAATTGGGAATAGCCCTTTAACATGAAAGCTCTACCATGATGCTATTGTAAAATACAGGAGCTGCATCTCCCACCTCCCCTCTCTATCTGCTATTACTGTACTACATCAGATAGATTTTTTTGTGACTGAGGAGCTTTGGGAACATTAAAGGGGTTGTCTCACTGCATTGATTCATCTTACCTCAGTCCTGTTTTCTTGGTTTCACTTTGAATTCAGGGGCGTGTTTACTGGCTTCTACTAGGCTGCAGTAGAAGCCAGGTCTGTAGCTATGGCAACCAGTGCTGAAAGCCTATCAGGAGAGACCAAACAGGTCTGTAGCTATAACTACTTGAGCTGATGCAGCTCATACAAGAGTGATATCTAGGAATAGGTAGGACACGATTAATGGACATATATTGAAAAGTGACTTGTTTTTGCAAGATCTTTAACATAAAAAACAATCCTTGTAGTGAGACAACCCCTTTAAGCCTGCAGACAGGAATAGGGGAACTGGAGACTACTGAAAACTTAAGAAGATGAAACTATGATATATTATAAGTATATATACATACACACGTATGCAGAGTGCCTCACTTTTTTGGCATCATTGTTCCTGTTCCCTGTAGACAATATGTAGTCTTGTTACATACAGCATTTTATATTAAAGGGGGTTGTCCATTAAAATACATGACGCTACATTGGTACCAGGGTGGTCCAAAAAAAATAAATAAAATAACCCAGAATACTTTCTTAGCGGCCTCCAGCTGCTACCGCTATTGAGCTCCCAGCAATCCACTCTTATTCACTTCTGAGGTTTTGTCTCCAGGCACTGGAAAGGAAGTGAACTGAGCGTGAGCCTCTTCACTGTGTCAGGAAGAGAACCCAGAAGTCCTGACCCAAAAGGAGCAAATTGCTGGGAGCTCAAACACAGCAGCAGCAGGGACAGCTAGGGAAGTTTTTTTTTTTTTTTTTTGTTTAAATATTTTAGACCACCCTGGCACCAATGTAACAAATTAAAAAAAAAAAAAAAAAAGTTAATAGACATCCCTTTTAAAGGAGGGTTTCCTACTTTCTTTCATCTCTCTGTGTGGCTGTCATCCTTTGCATGTAACACTGTATAATGGATTCTGTATCCTCTTATCATCCAGTGCAGGAAACATTTACGGTCCAGGAGACTGGTCAGCATTAAGCAGCTTGGCGTGGACAGAATTGTGGACTTCCAGTTTGGTTCAGATGAAGCTGCTTATCATCTTATCGTGGAGCTGTATGACAGGGTAAGATGTGTACAGTAAGGCCTCGTTCACACGGCTTATTTTGCTGCGGATTGGCGCCGTACTGCGCGCCGGATTTGCGCTGCAGTCCGGCGCCAATCCGTCGGCGTCATTACGGTAATCCACTGCTCTCATATAGAACAGTGGATTCCGTCGCTCCTCCCCGCTCGGCGAATCCGCCGCGGGGGGGAGAAAGTGACATGCACATTATTTACGGCGTGTACGCGCCGTAAACAATGCATTGTCTATGGGGCCGGAAGCGGCGCCCCCGCTGCGCTCCGGCCCCGCCCCTTATTCACGGCGGATTTGTGAGCTCACTACGGCTCACAAATCCGTCAGGAATAAGCCGTGTGAACACGGCCTAAGTGACACTGAATGTACAGGGCATAGTCATTTACTTTCATACACTTTACTAATTGGCAAAGAGCCACAGGCTGGAGGTGAACTACAACTCACAGTATCTTTGGGCAGCTAGGTTGTTTATAAAGCTTGTATTATTTTGCATCTATAGCAGTCGATATATTAAACATTGGTCATGGATCTTTTCTTCAGAGTATAAGATTATAAAGTCATGTCTGCTTTGTTCCAGAAATAGCTCCACACATGTCCACAGGTTGGGTGTGGTATTGCACCTCCGCTTCATTTACTTCTTGGAGCTGAACTGCAATACCAGATGTCACCTACAAGGTAAGTATAGCACTGTTTTTGGAGTGATGTAGCCATGATTTTCTGATCCTGAACAATGTTATTAAACATGTACTCTTCAGCTATTGCAGAACTACAACTTCCAGCATGCCCTGCTGTGAGCTGTAGTTATGTAACATCTAGCCCCAGGTTGAGGAACACTGTTCTTGAGCATTGGGTTACCCTTCATAGTATCACTTCTACATGAATGGGGCTGAGTTGTAATACCAGTCGCAGTCCATTATACAAGAGAGGCGCTGTTTCTGGAATTAAAACAGACCATTATTTCTAATTCTTGACAACTCCATTCATTTGGTTTTCCTTAGGGTAATATCGTCCTCACAGACCACGAGTATCTTATCCTGAACATCCTCAGGTTTCGCACAGATGAGGCAGATGATGTCAAGTTTGCAGTTCGAGAACATTACCCCGTAGGTAACGCCAAAGCCCGGGAACCTTTGCTTACTATGGAGAGGTGAGCTGCCGCATACTGCTGTTATTACTGGGATTGTAAACTGCTATTACCATGCTTTATATAATGCACCTCCATCACTGATCACTATAACGGGTCAGGAGAAATATTTTTACTGGATTTCTCCTTTTAATTTTTATGAATTTTATTTTAGTGTTCTAATTGTTTACACTTTGGGTCATATACATTTTATTTTCTAACTATTTTTATTTTTTGATCAGATTGAAAGAAATTTTAGAAAATGCTCAAAAAGGAGATCAGTTGAAGAGGATCCTCAATCCCCATCTACGTAAGTAGTATTACAGCATCTAGTAATGGATTCACATGGCGAGATCCAGACGTAACCTTTGCCTTGGTTTTTTTTTACAGCTTAGGCGAACCCCCCATAGACACTGCCGCTTGAATCTGATTGTCCGCAATGTCAAAGGTTGCCCTAAGGGGGCGCGGTCGTGACTAGTTACAAATCTTAAATTCATCAACCCTCAGACGACCTTTTTTATGTTTTTTGTTTCTATAGGGGCCGATCGACTTGTGCACCCTCTGGTGTAGGAGGGCACACTAACAGCTTGTGCTGAATCGGGCACTGTATGTTGGTATTATGTGAGCACTGTATGGCCATTTTGTGGCACCGCTTCCATAAGCATAGTACGA
This sequence comes from Phyllomedusa bahiana, assembly GCA_025379985.1. Taxonomy (NCBI): domain Eukaryota; kingdom Metazoa; phylum Chordata; class Amphibia; order Anura; family Hylidae; genus Phyllomedusa; species Phyllomedusa bahiana. Next base: position 50,872 of record JAODAL010008009.1, on the reverse strand, counting down.
CACAGAATGTCAACGCAAGTTAGCACTTCCAAACAATAATGAGGCAAATTCACTTGAGGAAGCTATGGGGTAAAAATACAAAAAAAAACCAATGTAAGCAAAGAAGCACACAGCAGGGGCCATGACATATGCAAACACTGAAATGAATTATGTTAAAGAGGGGGTGGTCCCACAAAGCCACTTACCTGTTAGGGTCGGCTTTTGGGTGCCGAGCTGACCGTGTACAGATAAGGGCCCTTCCCCATTTTATTTCTATGGGGGGTCCGGGGTAAAGCTGAACACATTGGCTCATCAATATTTTGGATTCTTTTTTTTAATTGAAAATTTTTATGATTTTTCAATTATTATAACAAAACAAGGTAAAACAAACGGTGTAAATTGGCACCTGAGAAGTATAGTACAACGTATAGGCATGTGTGAATCAGGCGTTGAACATTATGCATAATCAAACCCCTAACACCGGAATAACATTGAGGGCTGCGAATTAAGACAAAGTTAATGGTTACTCATTAAGCATAGATCAAGACTTCCAGGCCTCATCAAAAAAGATTACAGCATAAAACATATAGACGAAGGACAATGGGACCAAAACAGGGGTAGGTGTATTAGTGGGGGGTGGGGGGTGGAAAGAAGGGAGGGTTTCTTGGTCAAGATGGTCCAACAAAGCTGGTGCATGTCCATGCGGACCAAATTTTTTCAAAAGAATCCAATTTGTCATGGGAGGCAGGGGCAGTTAGAAACTCCATACGCCGCGTTTCTGTGAGCCTCTGACAGAGATCCCTTACTTGGTGGGTGGTCATGCCTCCTTCTACCTGAAAATTAGGCACCTGCTCTGTAAGGATATGAAACATAAGTTGGGAAACCTGTTTAGATAAACACTTGACGGCCCCACTCAGTAAATAGGTGGAGAGGGGCGCTCCAATTGGGATCCTCCCCCCAAAAACATCCAGCTATAAGCTCCCTGAACCTGTGACCAAAAGGGTTGAATGAATCGGGCACATCCCAAAAATATGCGGCAGCGTTACCCACTTGAGGAGCCACATCGCCAGCATACGATCGGGAGTGGGGGTTTCCAGTTGTGCAGGACCTCCGAGTGTTTATGGTACCAAAAGAATAGTATTTTGTATAGATTTTTCTTTATGCCTGGGATACATAATGAGGATTTCGCGCTGCATTCCAGATCACCTGCATGGAGGGGAAGGGTATTTCCCTACCTAGTAGCTTTCCCACCTTGGCCATGTTATTTGCTGTGTAGGGGGATTTCAGAATGAGGGCGGGTCTGACGGAATGGAGTAGCATTGTGGAAATGAGAACCTTAGTACTGTGGCCCGCTGATACAGTGCTGTTCAAAGAGTCGGGATCGCAGAGGGTAGATGTGCCCAAACATGGAGGACATGAGGTGAGTTAATCTGGAGGTAATGACAATGGGATCCTCTCAGGGAGATTTATAGTCCCTCTGAAGGTGTCAAAACGGATCAGCCTCCTGTCTCCTGCCCTATAAGCAACATTCCACAAACAAGGATAACTCATGCCCAGCACGGCCTTGCCTCAAATCCAGATGAGCAGCAGGGAAAAGGGGTGTGCACAAAAAGGAGGCCTGGGTGAAGCCTTTGGATGCTAACTTAAATTGGTCTGCAATGATTCCATATCTGCTGCGTAAACTTGTTGGGACCCAATAGGTATCCAGTGAGGGGAGAGGCTGTCGAATTGCCACTATAGAAGTGCATGGGAGGGAATTGGTTGCAATGCCACAGTTTTCATCTCCATCAATTGGTGTATGCCCGGAAGGATGATCCAAGCTGGATAACACGCATGTGGGATGGCCCAGATAGTAAGATGGAGATATTCGAACCGCAGGTCCCCCAAGCCCCTAATGGCCATCATAACACTTGTGGCCACTCTTTGCCTGCCCTGGGCCCATATGAACTCATAGGATAGCTGCCTGTATGGAGCGTAGCTTTCAATCAGCGGGACAGCTAACGGGAGATGAGAGTCTCGATTAAGGTAGAGGAGTTTTGGTATGATGGACATTTTGATCCGAGTTATTTCTACTAGAAAGAGGAGGGGGGAGGCGGTGCCATCCTAGAGAGTGTATATTTCAATTCTTTAAAAAAAGGTGGGGGGAAATTTAGCGCTATAGAGGGAGGGATCCCGGGGGGGGGATATTGGTCCGTATCTTGTGGATGTCCCAGGTATTTGAGCGAATGAGAGATTGGGTTTGCCACTTGTAGGATTTTTATTTTTGCTGGGGTGGTTAAGACCTCAGGGGCATGGTTGTTTGGGAAAGGCACCTTTCCTCTGTCTTTGAGGTGTTGATCTTATATCCCGAGAGGGTCCAAATCAGCAAGAAGTGCATGAAGGGAAAGGTACGTGGTGGAGTATGTACGTCAAGTCAGAGGTCAACAAGAATATCGTTCCGCAAAGTGGGATATTTTAAAACTACATTATCCTATTCTTTATGCCCTTGATATCTGCGTTGTGCCCTAATTGCCGCTGCAAGAGGTTCTATGCACAACGCACTTTAGTGGGGAGAGTGGGCAGCCCTGTCTAGTTCCATTTTTATTCCAAAGGTATCGGGTATAGTGTGGGAGTTTATTGGACGCCGAGGGAGAAGAGTATAACCTTGATTTGCAGCCAGGAAGGACCAGAGAAACCGTATACGCCGAGAGAGCCTCAAAAAACGGATCGGCCACTGCAGCCATAAAGCGACCTTATCAGCATCTAGGATGAGGGAGTAAGGCTGCTGCGCATGGTGGTTAACAGCATCCACTAGGTTAATAGTGCGCTCGTGTTATCTCCCCACCTGCCTGGAATGGGACGAATCCTACCTGGTCTGTGTATCAGTTGAGGGAGCCAGTGGTTCAGTCTGTTGGCCAGGATTTTGTATAGATCTTAAGGTCGAGTTGAGTAACGCAATCGGGAGGTAACTAGCACTGTCCGCTGGGTCCCTTCCTGGTTTGTGGATCCAAGTTACTTACGAATCGTGACTTCGGAGGGTTGGATGGGACGCTCCTCCCAGAAATGAGTTATAGAGCTGCAGCATATGCGGAGTCATAGATATATGACTAGACTTTAAATTATAGATTAGGGTAGTCCATCTGGGCCTGGGGACTTTACCGGACGGGAGGGCCCTTAATGGTCTCCTCTATTTCCTTTAATTGGAATGGGGGCACCTAAGAAGTCCCACCGCCTCCTGCCGTGTGTGCGATGGCAGCGGGTATTTTTCGTAGGAATTCCGGAAAGAGTTTGGGCTCCTATTCCATGGCCTGGGAGGGGGAGGGCATCGCATAGAGCTCAGAGGAAAAAACAAGGAAGATTTCAGCAATGGACTTTGGTGTAATACTCTCAGTGTACCCTCCTGTCCTTAAGTGCTTGAGGCATGGATTGTATTGGAAGCGCTCTTTCAGTTGTCTTTCTAATAACGTGTGAGCCATGTTCCATATTCATAATACCTTTGTTTTGAGTAGAGAAGGAAGCTTCTCAACACACTTGCATGGGCTATGTCTGTAAGGCTATTTTCGGACTGAGACATATACGTCTCCAAAGGTTGAAAACCCTAGGCTTATTGTCATTTTGCGTTCCAGTCCCTTTGGTAGGGTGCGTAATTGGTGGATTTTTTGCGGTATCTCTTTTAAGATTGGTGCCTTGGGCAATGAATTGCCTCTAAGACTGCCTTTGTGTGGATTCCCAGAGGGACGGATGGTTGTAGAGGACAGAACCACATTTTAGATCAAAATAGGGAGCTGAGCGACTCTCGCAACTGCTCCTTCGAGGCTGCCTTTTTAATGAGTGTTTTCATTCAGCCTCCAATGACACAGCCGCTGAGCTGGAAGCTGTAATTTAATTGACGTGACTGGGGCGTGTCCGACAATGTTATGGGCTCAATGCGAGAACCCTGTAGAGCCTAAGTGTTGGGGACATTTGCCGAAAAAATGTAATCAAGCCTAGTGTGAGTTTGATGAGGGGTGGGAGAGAAAAAGTGTATTCTTACTCCTTAGAGATGATTGATCCTCCATAGGTTCGAACAGACCGTGGGAGCGATTGAGCTTCCTAAAGGCTGTGGGACACTCTGGCAAGTGTAGGATTCGGGGGGGTCTTTCCACCCATTACTACATCTATCCATGGCTTCGAGAAAATCATATTAAAGTCCCCCACCAAGGAGCAGGGCTGCAGAGGGGGGGGAACTTTGGTAGCTTAGAAAAGACCCTATTTAGGACGGGGACCTGTGAGGACATTTGGGCGCGGTACACATTGCATAATGTAATCGGTTTGCCCTCTAATGTAGCTTTAAGGATGATGTAACGACCCATCCTGGGTCAGCAGCGATTGCTCAACATGCAATACTACGGTGTTGGCTATTAGTATAGCCACTAATGCCCTTCCTCTGTATTAAATGCAGAAAAAAGCGGTGGGGTATAGGGTGGGCCGAGCAAAGCTGAAAGAGCCTTTGGAGTCAAGTGGGTTTCCTGGTAAAAACACAATATCGGCTCGGCAGGACCTACATTCCTTCAGGGCCAACCTACGCTTAATGTCGAGTTAAGTTCCTTTAACGTTTAAGTGACACATCGTACCATTTCCGGAGTAGGTGGGACGTACCTTGAGATGAGTAGCGCCAAAAGGGGATCGTTCTCCCTGATAGCCAGACGTATCCAACCGCACCAGAGGAGTACAAAATGTTGAGAGAAGAGACGGTAGGGGAAGGTGGGGGTGGTGGGAGAACGGGAAGGGAGGACCCAAAACACAGACGGGGGCGACACAGACCGACCAACACAACAAGACAAAGCAAAACCAACCGGTTATAACAAACTACATAGACCGGAAGAAGAAATGCAGAGTACCAAAGAAAACAGAGGGAATAATATCACATGACCAGGAGACCAGCTCTTAGTTAAACCTTTTTACGCAAATGCGACCTGGTTAATGGGGCTCGGAGGATAGGGGTTCTCCACTGAGGTCCTCCTAACAAGAAGGCCGTCAGGTGAGGGCCCCCCCCTCCTGGATGGTAGAAAAAAGCGTCTCAAGTCCCCCGGCAAAAGGCAGGGAAGGGAGGTAGAGAGAGTCCGGAAGCGAGCAAAATGCTCTCAAACCAAACAAAGGATTTTAAAAAACCAAAGCTGTGAGGCTTACAGCTAGCGGCCTATCTTTATTCAGAAAATAAAACATCATAGGGCCCTATCAGAGGTAGGAAGGCTAATGAAAGCTTCTAGATGGGTGCAATAGCTCAGAGAGGTGGACGGTGGATGTTGAAGGCCCCAGTCAGCATAAAAGGTCCAATATTCAGCGGGGCGGAGAGGTCGGGGTTTCTGGGCTGGGAGAGAAGGGTCCCTGGAGAGCGTCCCTTGCGAGTCACAACCGACTCACATACTGGTGGGCGGTGGCAGGCCGGGAGTTAAGACAGACTCCCAATGTACATCTTTGGAGTTGGATTTCAGGGTTTTGAAGAAATTAGGGGAGGTCAGCAAAGACCCGTGAGACAGGCATGAAAGCGAAACTCAAGCGTGCACGAGCGAGCCAATACGGAAAATGCCACCTATAATGGATACGATTCTCTTTCTGGATAGCCAAGCAGCGGTCTAAGGTCGCGGCGCTTCTGCAACGTATGCCCGGAGAGGTCAGCGAAATGATCTTGTATAGGTGTCCTCATAGTCCGATTGCTGTGTTTAGGCGCCTGGCTTTCTTCATTATTGCTTCTTTCATCACGTTGTGGTCTTGCTTGGCAGCATATAACATCCCTGGGGAGCGGAGAGAGTTACCTTTGGTCGGAGCGCTCTGTGGCTCTGTCAAGCTTTATGGGGCGAGGTGGGGCTTAGCTCCCAAAGGTATGCGGTTGAATATAGAGATCCAGGTCGGCCTGCAAGTCCTCCTCCCATGTTGGTACGGGAGCCCTCGAAAAACTAATGTTGTTCCCGCGCACGCGGTTGTCTAAATCCTCCACATGTCGGAGCAGACTCCCTGAGTAGACATTTGCGAAGAGATAGAAGGGTTGGATTGAGCGATGTATCTTCGCGTGTTATCATGGTCCTCATCAAAGCGTTTCACGCGGGTAGCTATTTGCAGTAATGTCTGCCTATTGAGGCAATATCTATCTGCAGGCTGCTACCTAACATATGAGACTAGCGCCGCAGCTCATCCCTGTTAGGCCGTTGTTGTGGATCAATCAGTCCATGCACGATGGTCAGGGAGATTTGAGGGGACTGCGTGGGGCAGAGGAGGATGCAGGGGAGCCCTGCCAGGAGGAATATCCGCTGCCAGACTCTGAGTATGATGGAGAGGAGGGATGGATTTGCTTGGGAGTCCCTCAGGTAGATTGCACCAGAAGGCCAGGAGGAGAGGAGCCAGGCCTCTGATAGCAGCAAGGAGGGGGGTGGCCACAACCGAGCTGTATGGAGGGCTTGGTGCTGGGCCATGGCTGATGTGGGGCTGCAGTGCTCCAGCTGCGGGGGGAGGAGGGTGGGGCTCTGCAGGGCCCTGCTACCTGATTCCTCTGGCCGTCGACTGGTGAGGTACTGCGGCTGTGCTGGGGAGGAGGCGCGGCGTCCTCTGCGCTCTCAACTCGGGCTGAGCTGTGTGTCCCCTTTCAGGCGGTGATGCCGCTGCAGGCGAGTGGAGGATCGGTTGCTGGGCGGGGCGCGCTACAACGAGGAGGCAAGGCCGCGATGCCGGCGTGCAGGCCGGAGGCGCGCGCCGGAGAGCGGCACGGAAGGTAGGAGTCCAGCACCGAATGGCGCCGCGGACCGGACCGGAGCCTTCCCGAGATGTTAGGCGGCGGCTGGTCTTTATTTTTCCCATATAGGGTGATTGTGGCCAAGGGTGCTGTTTTGGATAGACCGGCAAAAAAAAGCGGGGGCGGAGTCTCCAGCTTAGGCGTCGGGCAATTTGCTCGACTTCCGGTCACGCCCCCCAATATTCGGAATTCTTAGCTACCTATAATCTGACCTGTAACAAGGAAGTGGCTTTGTGTGAACACCACTTTAAGGTTCTTTCATTTAACTGTGTGAACCCAACCACCATGATAAAGAATGCTATCGACACATACCAGACCAGATACATTAAACTGCTCTCTGGCATTCATCACCCATAGGTGTCTATTGTAAAAAAAATGCAGAGGTGTAACATTTTTTTTTTACTGAATGCTACTGTATAGAATAGCATAGGTGCCTGTGCTTTTCTATGTTTCTTTTCTTTTTTGTGGCATATATATATGTACCAGCAAAATGGAGGCCAAAACAATACATTTTCTCCTTCAGGCCATTTAAAGGGACGAACAAAACTTGATTCCAATTAAAGGTGTATGATATAAAGTAAAAATCTTCTATATACAGTCATTTAATTATTTTCAGTAGTTTCTCACATAATCACACACCAATTACTGGCTCGCGATGCTTATAAGGGCTTGTTCATAAGGCGTTTTCACTCCGTGTTAACTACGTTTTTTAGATCCGTCAGGACGGACCCAGAGACGGATTTAAACAATTAGCAGTGAGATTATCACTGCGGGTAATGAGGAACACGCAGCGGCGTTCACAAAGAGATCGCCGCTGCGTGTTTCCCTCCTGCCTGTCGGCTTCTTCTTTGAAAGAATTGCATGTCAATTCTTTCAAAGACGGACCCGAGCGGCGCTATGGAAAACATGCAGCGGCGATCTCTCATGTGAACGCCGCTGCGTGTTTCTCATAGCCCGCAGTGATAATCTCACTGCTAATTGTTTAGATCCGTCTCTGGGTCCGTCCTTTCGGTCCCCGAGATGGATCTAAAAAGCGTAGTTAACACGGAGTGAAAACACCGTATGAACATGCCCTAACTTGTCGCCAAGGAATACGACCTGTTGTTCAGTGTCCACCTTCTGGTCAGGCGTGCTCAGTTCCTGTACTAGGAAGGTGAGCTGTGAGTCTATGCAGCAGCAGGAGATGTAACTAGGAGCCAATGCTGTCTCAGCAGTGAGGGAACACAATATGATTTGTACAGGAGGGTGGAGACTTGCTCTTCAGTATCCAGGGGAGGACAAAAGTCTGGAATATATGTCAGCAATAAGCGATAGATACTGTAATTTAGCTGCTGCTAAATCCACACCTAATGTTGATGTGCTGCTGAGGAGTACATAGAGGGGCAACAGTGTGACAAAATAAGTCAATTATACATGTTTTTGATGTACGGTTATTGTTTTAGTGTGTGTCTGTGTTTTGACCCTGGAGCCCCCTCTCAAGTTTTTTTTTTTTTTCTCTTGTGCCACGATACCTCTTTAACTCTGGATATGTTTAGTGTGTACAGCAGGCGCTTTCCTGGCATACACACTAAATGATCATCACAAAAGGGATTTGTACTGAATAGGAGCTCATCAACCAGGACCTGTTCTAATAGACTCACCTCTTCTGGGGCTAAAGCCACCAATGCATTCTGGGCAACAGGTACTAGCTATACTAATTAAAAGCACCTAAAACAACAGGGAGGAGTGCACATGTAGAGAGCCACACCTCACATTTGATTTAGATGCTGTTAACCTTTTAAGGCCTCGTTCACACGGCTTATTTCAGAACGTATTTACATCGGATTGCCGATCGTAAATACGTTCTGAAATCAGTTGAAAATCAGTTGCAAATAATTTCGCCCTAAGTGTGGCACGTATTTGTAATTGATTTCCCGAAGGATTACCATCCCCATTCATTGTATGGGGGTGATCCGCCCGTAAATATTGACATGCACATTTTTTTCCGTCCGGATTCCCGTCTCAATCCGCGGCGAACCCGGCCGGAAATAGCGTCGTGTGAACGACAGCCGTATTTTCTATTGAAAAAAATAAAAAATAGGTTTTACTTTTTTCTGATGTTTTGCCGCGGATTGACGATCGAAATCCGTCGGCAAATCCGCGGCGAAATAAGCCGTGTGAACGAGGCCAAAGGGTCACACCTATTTTGAACCCATTGCCAAGCATTTTTTTTTTTATTTAATGTAGTTTTTCCAAGAATCATAAGGGTATGTTCACACAGTGTTTTTCAATCCGAGAAACGGATTGAAAACCGCTGCGTCAGATGCATCCAAAGACGTACCCAAAGTGTGGTGCATTTGGATGCGTTTTCTGTGCAGCAGAAACGCACCCTATAGGGTGTCTGCTGTGTAAAACGGATCAGATTTAACATGTCAAGTCTTTGAATGGATAAAAGAAAAAAACGCATGTAAAACACGCATCAGTGTTCAGACTCCAACTATGGAACGGACTCAGCGAATAAGCCCGCTTTATGGATCCTTGTGATATGATATATCCATCTATTTATTCTATGGGTCACTGCGATCACAGGGATACCAAATATCTATGTAGTTTTTTTTGTGTTTCACTACTCTTACACAATGACACAAATTTTTGTGCATTTTTTTCACCTTTCCATATTCTTTTCCACTTTTTCCCCACTCTTTTTTTGGGTGCGGGAAAAAAAACCCAATTGAAACATTTTCCCCCAAAAAACCCCCCAAAACAGCTTAAAAAAAATTCCCGTAACCTATAGCATGCAGCATTTTGATAAGGCTATGTTCACGCGGCTTAAAATGGGACATATCTCGCCCCTTTATTTCGCGCCGTACTTTTGGGGCCAAATACGGGGCAGTTTATGTCCCAAAACTTTACGGTAACCCACAGTTTCATAGAAAAATATGGATACGTCTCCTTTCCCTGCTCGCAAAATTTAAGGCGACGGGGAGAGAAGTAAAAGGTTAATTTTTTATTAAAGGACGTCAGGGCCGTAAAATTAAGGGGCATCCCCCCACCCCCCGCCCCCGGAAACCACATGGCGTAATTGGGGGGCGAAAAAGGGCCGGGCAATTCGGCCGTGTGAACATAGTTTTAAAATTTCCCAAAAAACCACACCTGAATTTAGTAAATAAAACTACAAAAAAAAAAATTTTAATTTCCCTTTTTACTCAATCTTAAATTGGCCTATTGATTTCCAGCTAACATCTGTTCACTGCATTTTCTTTCAAAAAAATGTAAAATTTTTTTTTTTAAAAAGTGTATTTTTGGAAATTTGGGAATGAAACCCGTGGTTTTCTTTCTATTAATTTTCATGAAACCTGTTTTTTTTGGGGGCAAATGTGGGTTTTTTTTTTATTTTTTTTATCGGTACTGTTGTAGTGTACATGGGACATATTGATTAACTTTTATTTATTTTTGGGTGGGAGGGAACCCTTTTTTTTACCATTTTTTTTCAATAAAATTTTTAACCTTTCATTATTAAAGTATTACGTTTGCAGTGGAAACCAAAATTTGTACTCCATTTTTAAAAATTGGGGACAGAGCACAAGGGGGTGGGGTTTTTTTTTTTTTTCTTTTGGGGGGTTTATATATCTGTTACGCAAAAAAAAAAATATTTTGGAAAAGTGGTTTTCCCGGAAAAAACATATAAGTTAAACATATGCGATTTTTTTTTTTTTACAGTGGGATCCAATGGGTGACACATGCTAATATTTAGTATCTTCCAGGGTCTGCCTTTTGCTTTATATGGCCCTGTGTGTTTTGTTAAATGGTAGCCAGAAACCTAAAAGTTTTACATGTCTTTTTTTCTTTACTTTTGGTAAGGCTATGTTAAACAGGGCTTAAATTTGGAGTTTTTCGCCCCGTATTTACCCGCCTTTAGGGGCGAGTTTCTTCCCAGTCATTAGGGTTTAACCCCAAGGGTTCTCATAGAAAAAACTTGGATTACTCCCCTTTCTCCTGCTGCAAAATTTATGCGAGGGGGGGAGTTAAGGGGACATGCCCAATTACTAGGGGCGAATCACGCCGCTAGTAATGAATGTCTATGCGTGAGCTCCCAAACTCCGCCGTAATTGCGGGGCGTTACCTTTTTATTATGCATAAAAAAAAAAAATTACAAAGAAGTTTCAAAATTATGCTGCATGGGCCCAAAGGGGAAAAAGTACAGATTCTTCTAAAAAATAATAGTTAGGGTATTTCACACGGCATGGTGATTCTGTGGAACATATGCTTTTTGTTTGCGTGTTTGGATCCGTCCAAAAATTAAAAACCCGGTGTGATTTACTTTGTTTTTACTTAAAAATGCATCGGCGTTTAAAATGATTTGATCGCCGATACGTGTTTTTTTTCATTGGGGGTTTCTTTGGGTTTTTTTTTTTTCCCAAGAACTTAATGTCAACCCTTTGGTCCAAAAACTATAGGGTGAAAATCGTTTTGGAAATCAGCCCGACAATGCGATTTTTGGGATCCAACAAGGACCCAAAAACCCCGAAACCCTAAAACGCCCGGTTTTGAACCCCCCCTTTTGATAAAAAATCCCAACATAACACCCCCCCAAACACACACCCCCCAAACCCACAATTGGGATTCCCCAAATATAATATGCCAAGGCATTAAAGTTTTCTAGAAAAATTTCCCAATTAACATAATTTTGGTATTTTACGGTTAAACAAGCATCTAATAAAGTTGACATCTTTTGTGCAATGGCTGCACGTCATGGGTAGATCACTTCAAGTTACTCAACCATTACTTGATGTTTTGGGGGCGGGGGTGGTGGCAGCCCCTTTTTAATCGCAAAAACCAAAGGGGGGTTTAAATGGTTGGGTACAGCTGAGCTCTAGCAGCTAGGGTTTTGCCCCAAAACAGCTTTTTTTTTGGGGCCTTTTTTTTAGTGCATTTTACACACTGAAAAATGGCCATAAGCGGCCTCACACAAGCTTCAAATCTTCCTTCATTGACTATAATGTAAAATATGCCTTGTTGTTCACACGAAGCATTTTTTCCAAAAGGGGTAATAGCATGCTTTTGGAGCAATTAGGGCCCCGAAAAAAATAAGGGTATTTTCCCACACGGCAAAAACTTGCGGGGCTTTATTTCAGGGGAAAATTTTGTGCAAAATTACCCCCCCACAATTAGGGGAAATTTTAAAGTCTCATTGGGGAGCTATAAATTTCCCCAATTTTTTCCCCCGGGCTTAAAATTTACGCTTACGAACCGGGGGAAAGTGGGGGTAAATGAAGCCGCTGTCAGTGCTTTAGAAGTACTTTGTTTGACCATCCCATATTCAAAACTGCTTTTTGGGGTTTTTGTAAAATTACGTGCCGAAATACGCCATGTGAACATACCCTAAGTGACATGTCAAGTCTTGAGGCGTTTTTCACTCTTAAAACCCCCATAGGAAACAATGGGGAAAGGGGTTTTTTAAATAGCCTCAATAAGCTTTTTTGGAAGATGATTTTAAAGCGTAACTTGCGCTTCAAAAAACCATGTGTGAACATAGCCTTATTGCACAGACAAAAATCCTGTACTCTGCTGGATAAAAATCAAGTACATGCGTTTTTGATTTTTGGAACTACCAACCCCCGAGAGAAAGTGATTTGCAGTGGGAAAGGGTTTTTACTATAGCATGATTCAGTAGCCTAGATTGCATTGGTGGCTTTGGCCTAGGGAGAGGTGAGTCTATTACAATAGGGGTCCCTCTGATGATTCTTGAAGTGGGTTTGAAGGCATAAATTTTGTTTGATCCAAAAAAATTTAGCAAAGGCCTTTAATGCATTTCAAAAAATTTTTAAAATTTAAAGCTGCGCATATTTTGTCGCCCCGCCTTTTTTGTGTAGTTCACCCAGGCCCCCTTTCGGGTTTTTGTGCTGGTGTCACCGTATGGCATTGTTATTTAGGTAACTGTATGGAGGTGTCATTTGGCCAACACATACCCCCGTTATTTATTTACTAGACTGTGGCATGTGTATAAGTGCTGCTTGGTTTTTGTTTTCGGTTTCAAATGTCGATATTCATTTTTAAAAGGGGGTGGGGGAGGCAACAAAAAGTATCAAACCATCCAACATATGGCCAGGCCTGCCTATAGGCAACAACGTGGTTTCTTTCTGCATCCATATGTTTTTTTTTTAAAATTTTTTTTTTTTTTTTGTGGCCCCCTTTTTGCCTTTTTTTGGGTTTTTCACTCCCTTTCAGTATTTGGTTTTGGGGTTCCTGCCCAATTTATTTTTAGCTTTGGGGAAAAAGGGGCTTTTAGCTTTGAAAAAGGCCCGGGAATACTGGACAGTACATTAAATTTTAATGGAAAGGTAAGATGTTGTTGTATTCAGTTCTTGCCTCAGCCCAGACTGGAAGTAGTGATGGGATGAGATGTTTGTGTGTATGGGGTGGCGGTGTTAAATCGGGTCTCCTGTTCACAAAAAAAAATATTTTTTTTTGCACCCTATTAATAAGCTCCAAGGGCGACATGTATGATTTTTGCCACCGAGGCACCATTTTTTTGCACATTGTAGTAGTGTAGAATGCGCCTGAATTTATGAACCTGTTCCCCCGGGGTCTTTGAATTTTGCGCTGTCCCAGTCTATGCGGGCACTTTGGGTCAGGTTTAAAACCCCTTTTTAAAATGTCTACCTTTCCAGCAGTAATGCGCCCCGGGTTTGCGTACTGAAGCCATAAAATCTATAGCTTTGTATGGTTGTGTGCGACATGCTTCCAGCATGCCCCCGATCCCCAGGGCCCTTTTCAAAGGTTTCCGGGGTGCTCTTTAAAAGCACCGATATTGGGGTGTTTTCCGGGTTACCAAAAAGATGAAAAGGGGTCCTAGTTTTTTGGCCTAAAAAAACGCCCCCGAATTATGGCACATCCCCGTTCATACATTTCGCCCTAAGTGAATAGATGGGGTTTCATCCATTCAGCATCCTCATCTCTTGGTCAAAGTAGAAAATGGTAGCAAAGAGCATCCCTGACTCTGGAGGGCCTGACCTTTCCTGCATTTAACAGGAAACCCATTGATTTAAATGGACATTGTATAATACTTAATATTCCCTGTGATAGCGCTGCAAGGAAACTGAACACTTTCTAGCCAGGTTTTTACCAGAGATTACAACAGATTGCAGGGGGGCACTTAGTAAACAGTTTAGTGCCTAGGGAACATTCTAGCAAGTAGGAATTGTCCAAAGAAGGACATACATAGTTCAGTCACTTTATTATGACCACCGTAATTTTCAAAGTAAAATGCTCCTGGCAGTAAATTTTAGCAGTAGAGGGCTTGGGGGGGGCTCAATAAAGGGTTTTGGGGAGGTTGTTTTCAGGTTTTCTGTGAGCCTTGTTTTACTTCCCTCCCCCAACTGCCCGAAAGGGGGCGGGGGGGGAGGACCAAAAGAACCCAACCCCCACCATCGGGGGTGGGCCCACGGATGCTCTTTTGGGGTTTATGTGTGGGAATTTGGGGCCAGGGTTTTGTACTTTAAAAATCTTTGGGTTTTCCCCTCTTCTTTTTGGGGCACTTCTAGCCGTTTTGATTTGTTTTGCCCTTTTCTTTTCGGAAGGGTCCCATCCGCCCTAAAAAACCAAACATCATGTTTTGTGAACTGCAAGGATGGATTCATGCCCAAATCGCTTGAGAGTGCCTCCCACATGGATGAGTGGCTCAGAGAATGCCATGAAAACATTCCCCAGACCATAACGCTGATAATAGGAGTTGTTTGGTAGACGCTGTTTGATATTTCAGAAAAAAAAAACGGAAATGCTAGTGTATCTTATTTTTGTATCTAACAGGGCTACATTATCCAGAAGAGAGAGAAGAAGCCGAGCCTGGAGCCGGACAAACCTTCTGAAGATATTCTCACGTGAGCATAGAACACGTGTATAAATCTAGAGATCAGTGGTCCAAAAGCATGCATCTTCACGGGGTGTGAAACTACACTTCCCAGCATTCCTTTACAACCACAGACCGCCAGGTTATGCTGAGAGTTGTAGTTTTGTAGTGACGCTGTGGAAATCTGCTGTAGATGGGTATTAACTATAGACCCGTGAATTCAATTTGAAGTACATGTGTATTGGCGTACTATCTACACGCTAATGCGAAGATGTAAAAACTAGTGTGAGAACACCGGTCATGTGCTAATAGCAAGCAGTCACGTTACAGCGCTCCTTGTTCTAATGTTGGAAAGCTAGAATTGCTGCCTGATTGTCTGCTATGGGCATAGCCACTATCTTTTCTTTGACTTGGGAGAATTTTTCTTGGGTCAGTTTGAAAAGTTATTGGTGTCATTTCTCTTTTCCCCTTTAGGTATGAAGAATTTCACCCATTTCTCTTCTCACAGCATGTTAATTGGCCGTATGTGGAATTTGATTCTTTTGATAAGGTGTGTTGGCATGCTATGTCTTGTGTATTGTATTTGAGCTATACCTTTTTAATAATTGCCACTTGACAGAGTAAGGAGATGGGTTGGTATAATTATTTTTCCGTGTCCATAGTAAGTGGGCCTTGAAAATGTATGCTCTCAATGATCTTAGGCAAAGGGTTACAGGTACCATAGAGCATTTTGGTGCTGCAGTTTAGCCACTAGTGAGAGGAACAGTTCAGGCTGCCCTCATTCGTATTACTGAAATCTCTGTAACGATGCCCTTCAGCGTACATTCACACAGCATATTTTTAAGGTACATTTAGTTTTTTTTATTCACCAAAATATGCAACTACACTGTCCCATTGCTTTTTTTTTTTTTTTTTAAAGGAATGCATGCTAAGAATGGTCTTGTCAATTATTGCAGTGGGAGCTCAGGATTTGGATTATTCTATTTGGATGATTTGGATAATTTGCTTCCTAAAATGCAGTGAAATCTGTGTAAAGAAATAGTTGAACTACATGGCAGAAAATCAAGTTTTTCCATTCGGTTTCTGCAATGTGACTACAAGCAATGCAGTGTTATGAAATCAAACGAATTGGATAATTGCACTATCTGAGGTGATAATTAATGCGGTGGCACCACATCACAGAACACTAGGAGAAAGGTTGGGGGGGGGGGCATTATAATCTTTGCAAAGGCACCCCTTTTCCTTTTTATCCATCCTAATTTTAGCCACGACTTTGTACTTTCTTGCACGGCATTAATATATGTTTACATGTGCCTTATTTTTACATAGATTGTAAGAGATGTTCATTTATTAACAACATCTCTTATTTGTCTTTGCAGGCTGTGGATGAATTTTATTCCAAACTGGAAGGTCAGAAGATTGATCTAAAAGCACTACAACAGGTACGGGTCATGTATTTTGTACAGTAACATTCCTTTAAAGGGGTGTTCCCACCATGCACTTTGAGATCATATTGATAGGATATTGGAGCTTTGCGTACATGGGAGCGGTGTGTTCCGCTGTACTCAGAACTCCCATAGAACAGAACGGGGAGTTGCGTTCAAGTGTGACTGGCTCTCCATTCTGTTCGGAGACTTACTGGGGCCCGTTCTTGAGATAGGTCTGGGTCCTAGTGGTTTTGCACCTCTCAGACTTTGATTGCATATTGAAAGGAGATGCGATCAAATGAGATGGTGTGAATACCCTTTACTCCATATTTTTCAGCACTTGCTTCAGACCCACGGATCGAAATCTAGTTTGTAACATTTTCTTCCAACCACAGGAGAAACAAGCATTGAAGAAATTGGACAACGTCCGTAAAGACCATGTGCAAAGGCTGGAATCTCTGCATGTTGCTCAGGTATGTGTTTGTGAGGCAAGTGTGTGAGATAGCAGAATCTTTTATCCATCATCATGCATCTATTCATCTTCCACCCATCCATCAGTCAGTCATCCGTCATCATCCAGTAATTGTTTCTTATAGGAAATTGACAAAGCCAAAGGCGAGCTCATTGAAATGAACCTGAACATTGTGGATCGTGCAGTGCAAGTCGTGCGTAGCGCCTTGGCCAACCAGATTGACTGGACAGAGATTGGGGTCATTGTAAAGGAGGCACAGGCTCAAGGAGACCCGGTTGCCCTTGCCCTCAAGGAGCTCAAATTACAGACAAATCATATTACTATGCTACTAAAGTAAGGCACACTCTGCTTTAAATGTGTAATATACCTATACTCTGCGTCTGCAGTCATTCACTTCACAGGTGTTTGGAAATTGAAAGACATTATTTCCAGCTATTATTATATTGAGGGGGAATTCCAAAAGGGGGAAGAGTCCATTTCCTGATGTTCATTGCTTAAAAGGGTGCTCCCACCATACACTTTGATGACATATTAATAGCACATACCATTGGAGGTGGGGCCTGGACCTGTCTTGGAAACAGGCTCCCAAAAGTCTCGGCAAAGAGTAGAGAGCTGGTAGCGCTTGCTCGTTACTTTCCATTCTGTTTTATGGTAGTTCCTAGTACAAGGTATGGGTCCCAGAGGTGGGACCCACATGTGTCGCACTTTGATGGCTGATCTTGTCCATATGCCATCAAAGTGCATGGTGAGAACCCCCCTTTATAGGTGTAGTGCAGGTATTTAATGCAGTGAGATCAGGCCATTGGCCCCAGTATAGACCCTAGTAATTTCATTGTGGTGCCATGTATCCAAAAAATTAATGTAAGTAGCATTGCTCATGCTGCTGCCCAATATGGAATTAGCAGGGACTTTTACTGTGAGAGTCAATAAAAAAAAGGCATCATATTGTTAGGTAGATGACCCTTATTTCTCTACATGTAGAAACCCGTATGTACTATCCGAAGAAGAAGAGGATGATGAAGAAGAGGAGAAACCGGAAATTGATGAGCCAAAAAAAAAAGAAAAAAAGGGAAAAAAAAACAAAAAAACACCAAAGGGAAAGCACAGAAAAAAAACAAACCCCTTGGTGGATGTTTGGACCTCAAGTTGTCTGCCTATCCCCCTTCCAAAAAGGTTCTGAAACATCTTGTGCTCTACTGCCCCTAAAGGCTGAATGTTTGTTAGAATATTGATTTGTGACCTGTATCTTTTCCCCATGTCACGTTGCATATCCTTCTAGCAGATAATCTGTTATCTTACATATTCTGTATTTGCAGGTATTATGATCACAAGCGACATGCAGCCAAGAAAACCCAGAAAACAGTGGAAGCAGCAGAGAAGTAAAAAGTTTTATCCAAAATATTTGCAATTTTTTCAGGGGGGGTTTTGGGTATTTTAAGAGTCCTGATAAGGTTGAAGAGTTTCAACAATTTCTAGATGTCATAGTGTATATTTCTATGTTACAGGCATTTAAGTCAGCTGAAAAGAAAACCAAACAGACACTGAAGGAGGTGCAGACTGTCAGTACTATTCAGAAAGCTAGGAAGGTGTACTGGTAAGATCACTTAAATATTACTGTACAGGGTCACAATATGGACAGCTCAATCCCATGACAAACACTTTGAGGGAAAGCTAATAGCGCCCTCAGGGCCGAAAAGCCTGGCACAAACTTTTTTTTTACGGGGGCCTTCAGTTTTTCCTCTACAATGTTTGCAGGAATAAGAAGGATCGGCCTTATTCTAAAGATAAGCCACTAGCGGAAGTGTCTGATTATGGGATGTCAAAAGCAATAGCTGCTGGCCAAAGGGTATGTTCACACGGTAGGTGTGTGTTTGGATGCGTTTTTGCTGCCAGAAAGAAAAAACTCTATTTTAAAAATAGTTTCATCTGCTGCGTCAAAAGACAACAATTGACCTGTCAAATTTTTAAAAAAGGGCCGAAAACGCATCGGAAAGACGCATTAAACGCATTAGCGAAAATCGTTGAACCCGATGCGTGTTTTACATTGAAAGCAATGTTAAATCACACTACACATTGTTACATGCGTGTTTGGATCCGTTTAGGGTCCGAAACACGGATCCAAACACGCATCTAAAAACATATCCAAAAGAGTATTGAACACGCTGTGTGAACATACCCAAACAAGACATTTTACTGACAGCTATTAATGGTATAGGGGGATGCCATTAACTGGATTGGGGTTGCCAAACCAGAACCTAGTTTCTGTGGAAAGGGAGTGACAATGCGGGCCATGTAGGGGCAAGTTTTTTTACATGGACTTTAGTGTTCACTGTCGGGCCCCTATTTTTGAATATTTTGAAAATTTTTTAAAATTTTTTATGTATTGACTTATTTTGTTAATTCTCAGGTTTGAGAAATTCCTGTGGTTTATAAGCTCTGAAAATTACCTGGTCATAGCTGGAAAGGCCCCAGCAACGAAGAAATTTTTTGTGAAAAAACCTGCGGCCTGGTCAGCAGCTTTTTCCTTATTACTTAGTCTGCCAATTTTTAAAAAAGTATATTATAAGTGTGTGTTTATGTATATAATATATAAACACAGCCTAAGTCCAGCATTGAAGTCCCTGATAGGTTCTAGATTATTAGGCAAAGGAACCGGATTATCTGGGCCACTGCTGAACCCATGCCCGACCCTATAAAGTTATCAACTGCCATACACGTAGGATTAGGGCTGGCCCGTGACACAGATGTGGTGCCTCTAGTTTGAGGCTTCTTGAGGGCGATGACACAGGTGTTTAGTAATGGAGGAAATAGTCACTGCTCATGTTATCAGAGGGGGTTGCCAGGGACTTATGCTGGTGGGTCCTTTGTAGATCACCAGTACAAGACAACATAAGAACAGCAGGCCCTGTAAAATGAACATCAGGATCTGCAGATGCCAGACAGGCGCTGCACCCACAATAAGGGAAGTTGTCACAAAGGGGGTTGCGTCTCCTTTTTTTGGGTCCCCCTATTTATGGGGGCCTGGGTGGTCAATGTCATTTTCGATGGGCAGCAAGGTGCTGCAGGGGGGGGAAAGAGTTTTATTATTACTGTTCTGAATTTTGACAGTATAAATGTAGAGGAAACAAAAAGCTTTGGGCCCAAAAGTTTCTGGGGGGCAGTAGTTAATGTTTGCACCATTTGATTTATTTGTTTCTCTACCGTTTGCATTTTTTGCTTTTTTCAAAATTTTGTCCAAAATAAAGGTGTCAATAATTCGTTGCATTTTTCCCAAACGAAAAATAAAACGGGGCATGGGAATTTGTATGCCAGTTCTTTTGCGCAATTTAAACATTTTGCTCGGTAAATCTGCCCCAATATTATTTTGTGCCTGTTGATGACTGATGGTTTATCATGTATACAGGGGACATATATGTGCATGCAGACCTGCATGGTGCCACCAGCTGTGTCATTAAGAATTCCACAGGTAAGAAACCACACAGAGATTTCTTCCATCGTATTGTGTTAAGATCAATTATTGCATACAGTTACAGTTCTATAAAGAAGTTCTTCACATTTTAATTTTGAGGATATAATTGATTTTAAGGGGTTATTCCTGCCATAGACATTCAAGTTGCAGACTTGTACTCTGAAACAATACATATCCCATCAGACGTTTTAAGGATATCTTGTATAAGGTTCCCCCCCCCCCCCCAAAAAAAAAAAAAAATATTTTTATGTATATAATTAACTTATGTTTACTAGTAGTATTAGAATTCAGATTCTATGGCTTGTAATATTCTCCTTTATGTGACATCGCATTGCTGTGTCTTAACCAAAGTACATATATAATGCTAAAAAAACAAAAAAACCTGACTGTATCCATCCAGCTTTATATGTTTTTACTTAGGTGAGCCGGTGCCACCCCGTACTCTTACTGAAGCTGGCACTATGGCTGTGTGCTATAGTGCTGCATGGGATGCCCGAGTTATTACCAGCGCTTGGTGGGTCCATCATAATCAGGTATTGTACTTCTGTTCTATTTTGTAGAATTAAAGTATTTATCTCATAAAGAAAATTCCTGTTAGGACATGAAGGCGTCATAGAGGGGGGGTTTATCACTTGGTGTAGTGCCCTGTAATTTGCCAGAACAGAAAGCCCCTGTTTACAGTGGGCTCCCATTTTGGCTGTTTCGCACCATCAGTGCATTACAAGGACAGCCATTCATCAATTTACCTGCAGCATCCGCAGCTTCAGCTAGAAAATCAGCCGTTTGCCTGGGGTGGCTAGCAAATAGCGGATAACCCCAGAATTTTGAAATGGGTTATCTTATGTACTTTATGGCAAAGCTGAAAAGATTACGACATCAGTCACATTTTGCAATTTCGTACTGTCCCTTTCAGGTGTCAAAGACGGCTCCAACAGGAGAGTACCTGACCACCGGCAGCTTTATGATCAGAGGTGAGGCGGTCACATCACCTTCATGCTCTGCAAACATATGAACTGCATATGAGAATAGTCTCTCCAATACCAGTGATGCTTATATTTGGAACTCTCCTTTTTAGGAAAAAAGAATTTCCTTCCTCCCTCTTATCTGATGATGGGATTTGGATTTCTTTTTAAGGTTTGAATATCTTGTGATTCATATATGTTACTAATTTATCATCTTCTGGTTTGTTACATTGTCTTCTGACCAGTAAGGGGTAGAGCTCAGTGGGTTGCATGTATCTAGTTCATGTAAGGATTATATTTGGATTAGTATGTGATTAGCTGGTGCTAAAGCATATGGCCCTTTCTTTCAGGTGGATGAGCCTTGTGTTTGGAGACACAAAGGCGAACGTAAAGTGAAAGTACAAGATGAAGATCTAGAAAGTGTAACAAGCAGTAATACAGAGATCGCGGCAGAAGAAAATGAACCATTGGGTGAGACAAAGTATATAGATCACTTCACAGTAAATACGTTGTGTAAATGAAATGCCACATATTAATATAAACAATATATTATGACTAGTGTCATCTAATGCTGGTGGGGTTATATCAGAGCCGTCCTAACAGAATTATGGGCCCCTGGGCATAGCACTGCAGTGGGCCCTGTCCAAATACATGACTTCACATGTGGCCATCCCTCAAGTCCCCTCAAGCACACCCATATTATCACTCCACTTATGTCTGGACACCGGCAGTTTCAAAAAGACAATTTCTGCCAGGGGAACCTTTAGTTTCCTTATCCCCCCATGTTTTTAAACTGTTTGCACATCCTAAAAAACACAAAACAGTTAAATAAGCAAAGTCAACCAAGGGACCCCTGGATATGTTTCTTGTTATTCCGGGTGACATGCATACACCAATTGGGGCACCTATTCTTGTGGGGCCCCCGGGCAACTGCCTAGTGTGCCCAATGGAAAAGATGGCCCTGGGTTATATTACACCTCTCTGTAATATATTTCCTTTTGCACAGATGCAGTATTGATCTATTTTGTCAGTCAAACCTAATATTAGGAATTGTAATTATAAATTCAACTTCTGCAACACTGAGCAGTCCTTCATGTGTGTACAATCTGGAAATCGGCAATCAAAAAACAAAACAAAAAAGACAACAATAAGATAATGTAGCACAATCATCTAAAGATGAGTTAATATTTAATGTGGTTATCCACCTCAAACTAAAATCTTAGTAGTAGCTCCTGGGGTCACAGCAAACTAAAAAAACATAAACTCGCCAGTTCCAGCGCTGCGCCCTTTCGGTCTTCAGTTTACATTCTTGAACTCCTGAATGGGATTGATTAAACTGCAGCCGCTGATTGGATGCTGCAGTCACGTGCCTCTAATTTACATTACCGTTTGGAAATAAACAACTCCGAACGGTGACGTAAGTAGAGGGACATGATCGCTGCAGCCAATCGGTAGCTGCAGCGTAGACATCTCCATTCAGAAAATGTGAATAGAAGACGGGAAGACACAGTGCTGAAACTGGGTACCAGAGGAAGGTGAATATATCTATTTTATTTATTTATTATTTTATTGGGGCTCGAGCAGCTGCTGGTATGAATTTGGTGCAAGGTGGCCAACAGCTTTATCATATTCGCTTATAGGACATTTTCTATCTAAGCCTTCATTTAACATGGTGAAAATCTTGAAAGCCATTTTTCTCTTTTCTGATTGGGATTTACAGAAGCCCAAGAAGAGGACACTGATAGCAGCAGTGAAGATGAGGACGAAGACAAGACTGACGAAAACAAGGGAGGTGCTCAGCCGGATACAGAGAACATCAGTGATGGACTCGGACATATCTCGGAAGAAGACAGTGACATCGAGAGCTCAAATTCTACGGAAAATATTGAAACTGTGAAAGAAGAAAAGGAGGAGGAAGAAGTGGCCTTTCCTGACACTTCCATTGACTTGTCGCATCTTCAGGCAAAAAGGTAGCTTCTTATAGGGTGCAATCAATACACTGAAATTCTGTTATTATTTGCTTGATACATTTGAATAGACATCTTCTCTAAATTGTTGTATATCCATTGTAATACTTTGTAGGACACTGAACAGAGCGACTGTAGCACAAACTGAAAACTCAGCAGAAGAGGTAAGGTTTGCTAGTTCATATAAACCACATTCATAAATTATTTTCTTTTCCAGTAATTGTGACTCTTGCTTTCTCCTATTAGAACAAGCCACTTGGTCGGAAACACTTGTCAGCTAAAGAGAGACGGTAAGAAATCATTCCTCTCTGCAAATGTTTCAGATCATCAGTACAGCAGACCTTCAGTATATAGTGTTAATTGTTTCCAGGACGACCATTATGTTTAAACCGTAACTGGTAATTGGCTGTGAAGCAAATAAAATTGCAAAATAAAGATGAAAGAAAATTAAGCAGAAAGCAAGCCCTTATATATAATATCAGAAAGAGCTGCTGGAAATCACTTTATCTGATGAGGACAGGAGTTTCTTTGGGTCATGAAAATAGGGCCGACTTCACCCGGTGCCCAAAGGAGCCACTCATCCCAGAACAGGAAGAGATTTACAGACATGTAGTACCACACTTATTGTAGACAGGTGCTAATAGACATTCAATCACTGTATGCACCTCACTTATACATGTAAGAGCATTACAGGACATGTAGTACCTCAATGTACTGTAGAGAGATGCTATAGGCTGCCAATTATTACATGTACCTCACTAATACATGTAAGAGCAGTACAGGACATGTAGTACCTCAATGTACTGTAGAGAGATGCTATAGGCTGCCAATTATTACATGTATCTCACTAATACATGTAAGAGCAGTACAGGACATGTAGTACCGCACTGTACTGTAGAGGGCGCTATAGACCACCAATCACTGCAAGTACCTCACTAATACATGTAAGAGCAGTATAGGACATGTAGTACCGCACTGCACTGCACTGTAGAGAGGTGCTATAGACCACACATCACTGCATGCACCTCACTAACACATGTAAGAGCAGTAAAGGACATGTAGTACCGCACTGTACTATAGAGAGGTGCTATAGACTGCCAATCACTACATGCACCTCACTAACACATGTAAGAGCAGTATAGGACTTGTAGTACCACACTGTACTGTAGAGAGTCACTACTTGACCGCCAATCACTTCATACACTTCACAAATACATAGGTTTTACAAGTAAAATATTCATAATAATTGGCTGAATTCTCCATCAATCACATCTGCTGAAGATTGTCATTGTCTGGGACACTGTATGTTGAGTGTGGTTTCAAGATACATTGTCCCAGGAAAAACCATTGTACGTTGGAAATAATGTATCCGGAGGCCACTGTAACTTCTGGAATGCCTAGTGTGCAGCCCCCACTGCAGGTCGTGTTACATCATCTAAATGATAGATTAAGGTCAAAACCCCAATTTTTTTTTTTTTTTCTGTTTTCAAACCATTATATAGTTGATTTCCTTGTGTGCTTTGGGTCATTATCTTGTTGCATCTCTTCAGTGTGAAGTCATGAACTGCGGCCCTTATATTCTCCTGTTAAATGGTGTTATACAGCATTGAATTCCTTGCTCTCTTAATGATTGCAGGCCCTGTGGCGGCAACATTGCCCCAAACCATGATGCCCATTGCACCATGGTCCATAGGTGGGATGAGGTGTTGTTGGTGTACATTATTATTATTTTTTAATTTAATCTTTTCAGTAAAAGATAAACCAGACTGTCTGTGTGCTGTGAGTTTATTTAGATTATTATTAACTTAGACAACATTTTATTAGGCGTTCTTGTACAAATCCAAGTAAGGCCATGTCTACGCAGCGCTGGTTTCTGGTCGGACTGTAACCAGACCACAATAGAAAATCCGACCAGTTGTCTGCAAAGTATGGATTTTCTGTTGTCGGATTTCTAAACCGCCAGAATGTAAATTGTTCGTTTTTTGGCGATTCCCCGCACAATTTTATACAGGCCAAGTCAAAATCCACAGTCAGTGTTTTTTGTGTGCAAACCCGCATCAAAAACCGCGGTACGGCGAGGATAAAATACTGTTGGATCTCTGAGTGCATTTTAACCTATGCCATGTAGACATATCCTAATTCTAAAGGACTCACTTCCGTTTTCTTGAAATATATACACTCACCGGCCATTTTAAGGTCCCATGTAGTAACGGGTTGGCCCCCCCTTTTGCCTTCAGAACTGCCTCAATTCTTCGTCGCATAGTTTCCCACAAGGGTGTTGCAACGAGCTCAATTGGTAC
The DNA here is from genome assembly GCA_025379985.1 of Phyllomedusa bahiana. Lineage (NCBI taxonomy): Eukaryota > Metazoa > Chordata > Amphibia > Anura > Hylidae > Phyllomedusa > Phyllomedusa bahiana. Next base: position 25,723 of record JAODAL010008009.1, on the reverse strand, counting down.
AAGGGGGCCCAAAGAGTCCCAAGAAAATATTCCACACACCCTGCACCCCCACCCCACCGAACCTTGATTACAAGGCAGGATGGATCCATGCTTTTATGTTTTGACGCCAAATTCTGACCCTTTCCATCCGAATGTGCAGCAAAAAAATCGAGACTCATCAGACCAGGCAACTTTTTTTTTCCCAAACTTCTACTGTCCAATTTCGATGACTTGGGCAAATTGGAGCCTCATTTCCTGTTCTTAGCTGAAAGGAGTGGCACCCGGGGTGGTCTTTGCTGCTGTAGCCCCTGCCTCAAAGTTCGCCGTACTGTGCGTTCAGAATGTCTTTGCCTACCTTGGTTGTAACGGGTGGGTATTTGAGTCATGTTGCCTTTCTATCAGCTCGAACCAGTCGCCATTCTCCTTTGACCTCTGGCATCAACAAGGCATTTTCCCCCCACGGACGCCGCCCCCACTGGGTGTTTTTTTCTTTTTCGGACCATTCTCTGTTAAAACCCCAGAGATGGTTGTGCTGAAAATCCCCCGGAGATCGCAGGGTTTTAGAAAAAACTCAGACCACCCTTCTGGGACCAAAAACCTTTCCACGTTCAAAGGCACTCAATTCACTTTCTTCCCATACTGAGTTTGGTTTGAATGCAGGAGATTGACTTGACCTGTCTACATGCAAAATGCACTGAGTTGCCGCCATGGATTGGTGATTAAAATTAATGTTAACGAGAGTTGGACAGGTGACCTAAAAAAGGGGCCCGGGTGAGTGAAAAGTTATAGCCTTACAAAAGATGGCCATACACATTAGATTAATGCATAGTGCTCAGTTTTATGCGGGGGGTGCCTCCTGACTCTCCCGATTTCAGATGTTGGAAGAGACAACAATCCGACATTTGGATTTCTGGATGCCCTAATATTTTTGTTGTCCAAGGAGATAAGCCAGTCCAAAATGTTTGAAGAAAAACCCCTCATTTTTTATCTTAAAAGGCACATTTTTTTTAGACAAAATGCGCTTGTAGTGGGGGGAGGTTTGGGTTTATATTTGGCGTGCCAGAAGTTGTGTATTTATTAATTTTTTTTCTTTTCAGTGAATGAAGAAAAAGAGGAATCCATTTGATTCTGAAGAAATGAAACCAGAGGAAAACGCAGAAAAAGAAGACTTGTCACCGCCACAGAGTGCACCCATACACAAACATTGAAAAGGGAAAAAGTATTTCGATTCCGTTTGGGGTATTTTTTTTTTCCCTTTTTTAGATAGTCATTTGGAAAGTAGGGGTTCCATTTTGTCCGTGCATGCCCCCCCATCTGCCCAAGGCCTTTTTTAAAAAGGGGGGGTTTGGTTTTAAAAAATTAAATCGTATGGTGCCCATGCAGACAAGATATAAAAAGGCCTATGGTACTTTCGTCTGCTCCTCCGTTCCGGCGCAGGTCTTCTGCTTACCTTCCTTTTGCTTCTGAATAGAATATCAGTGCTGCAGCCGCTGATTAGCTACAGCAGTCACATTCCTCTGCTTACATCACCGTTCAATAAACAATAGCTTCACAACCCAGACATCAAAATAACGACACCTATTATAATTGGGGAGACTCCGAAGCCTAATGCCAGGTCTACTCAGCATTGGACACAAAACCACCTGAAAATCAAATCCTAAAACTGTTCATAAAACCTGAGTTTTTCGTCCACTGCCTGTCAAAACCTGCTAAAAAAAAACCCAAAGTCAGTTTTTTGTCGCGTTTTGCATTTGTTTCCGTGTTTTGCTGTGTTTTTTTGTGCGTTCATTGACGCTTTTTTTTTTTTTGCAGAGATGCACAGCAATAGACGTTCTATGTATCTCTGCAAAAAATGTGCAAAAAAAAGTCTTTACATAGACTCCAGTAGTAAATTTTCTGCTCTGCTCTGTCGTTTTTTGCAACATGTGTCAAAAAACGACCAGCAAATAAAATGACCAGAAAAAAGACGTTCTGTGGAGACAACAGGACTTTTTTACTATAGAAGTCTATGGGACCTCTTTTCAGTCATTTTTCCAGCGAAAAATGTTTTTTTGTGCCGTGTAGACATAAGCTAAGTGTGTTTTTACACAATTTTGGTACTTTCTTTGGTGTTTTTTTTTCTCTCCAGAAATGCACCAGAAAACGCACTGTGTAAAATCACCCTCCCTAGTATCAGTATATACATCTGTTCCCCTGATGAAGCTAATGGTATGTTCACACGGCGTATTGGGGCGCGTTTAGTGCATGACGCAATACACCGGGCACGTAATTCCAAAGCATGGGGGGCCGGCACCCGGCCAGCCCCATTGACACGCATTGTCAATTCTCTCCCCGGGTGTACAATATGATCGCATGTTACGCGTGGGGAGGCGACGCGTAATGCATAGCTATCTATGAGAGCTATGAATTGCCCTAATTGTGGTGCGCATTTTTCCGCGGTGCGCGGTAATTTAAGCCGTGTGAACATACCCTAATAGTGCAAAATGTGTGTTGAGTGGCGATGTGTGACATCTTAGAATGTTCTTTACTATAGGTAAGGCTATCACATCGATGATTATCTGTGACTATGCTACTAAGGGAAACATTTCATAGGTTAATTTATATGTACTATGTTGATAGCTTGTAACTGGCTTTGAACTTTTCGATTGGATATGTCCCCTTTCACTAGTTAGTAGATTCTGAAAAATGTCTCTCTTGAATGAAATGCTGAATAAAGATGGTTTTATTATATAGGCATGGGTTAGTATCCCACTTTTTTGTATATTACATCAAAGTTTGTAGCTGTTTAATTCTGAATGGTAATGTAATGCGAGTGATGCATGACCATTGGAGCCAATCGGCTTCTGCAGAGGTTACGACCCATTCAGAAGAGAAGGTAAACGGAAGACCCAGCACTGGAACAGAGGAATGGAGAAAGGTAAGTATAGGCCTTTTTTATTTAGTTTGGCACAAGAAGAATACTATTTAATTTTTATTTGAACCTAACGACCCTTTTTAATCAACGTAAATGGAGCCTGTTGACCTAACTGAATGGAAGAATTTGCCCCAAGGACAGGCCCATCTGATGATAGGGACCAACCTGATGAGGTTACCTTATGGTAGGTGGGCATATACAATTTGATCAAAATGTGCACTAAATACCCGTATTTTATTCATAAAGAAAAAATACAGCAGTAACGCAGTGTAAAATGTTCCCAAAAATTCATTATTTGCTTGGGCTCTAGTGCCTGCTGGGTGTTTTGTTGTACAGTTTGCTTTCTGATTCCGGTGTTGTTTACTTTGCTTATAAAGCAAAAGGAGAATATGATTAATAATGTGCTAGTTAAAGAACAGTAAGGGAGTGTTCACACGGCTTGCAAGTACACGATTTCAACGAGGTGTTAACAGCACATGATTTCAACGAGGTGTTAACAGCGTGTACCTGTGCGCGCCGTAATACACTGTATGGTTCTGGCCTGACTGGTTAACAATAGTAAGCTAACCCTAAGCGAAGTTAAAAATTGGAACTTGCACTTAGTGTGATTTTGTGGTTTGGTTGAGTGACTGGAAATAATAGCAAAGTTTTTTCCTTTGCAGAAATGCCGACACAATTTGGGGTGTTTCATACGGTTTTGGGCGAATTACATCAAACCGGTTTAAAAATCACCTGTGAACTACCCAATTGTGTAAAGCCCAAACTCCTGCAATCCCCCCTTGTTTTCCATTGGAAAATAAGCGACTCTGTGCACAAAGACCCTGATTTTCCTCAGCCCTGAAATAATGAAGTGACGTGTCGATCCTTGAGGCAGATATAGCACTGAATTTCATCCCTGAATGTTCACATCGCACATAGAAGCTGAAATCTGCCCCTAAATTCAGCGTCAAATCCATAGCTTCTACTGAAAATCCGCACTGAAAATCTTTGCCGAATTGGCATGGATTTTACATGTAGATTCCACCCTGATTCAGCGCTGAAATTTGCAGTGTTGAAAATAAGCCGTGTGAACTTATCCTTTACAACCATTTTTTCTTTTCTGTGATTTACCTGATTTGGAGAAGGAGAGGTAATTGTTCTCAGGTTACACTGCAGGACGAAGGGTGGCTTCACACGCAGTTGCGTTTTTGGTGCTTTTTGATGCATTTTTCGGACAGAAAGGTGCAGCAATTAAAGGGGTTTTTCCCCCGAATTTATTTTTTTCCCCTTATCTGCTCAGCAGAGAAGATAAACAAAACATGCTGGGTCACGGGGGGGGGAGGAAGGAAGGGGGGGAGGGGTTTAGCAGAAGCAGGAAGAGGGACACTGCCCAAATTTACTCAACCAACTCATTACAACAGGGGTTCTCAACAAACAACCCCAAAAAAGGACTTTTTTCCCAGCCCCTTGCAAACTCCTTCTGTTTCCCCGTATCAAAAATGCAAACACGCAAGCACGGCCAATCAGCTCCTGTCATGTCCTGGGCATTCTAAGTAAATTCAGGGAAAATAAGGGGGATGACAATGCGTAGCCCAGAGGCTTCACTTTTTGTAATCACATATATTTGGAAAAGTGATTAAATACCCATTTTGGAGGATCTCACGTCAACATTACATCGTGGCAAAACCCCTTTAATGCTGTACATTTCTGCACAAAAAAACGCATCCAAAAAACGCACTGTGTGAAAGCACCCTAATTCTGAGCTCACTCTTTTGATGAATAAGTGGAGTTAAAGGCACGGTAAGAAGCCATTAAAAAGAGGACGAAAGGTATTTCTTATTCCTGTGTTGTGTTACTTACTGGCTTGAGATATTGTTCTCAACGACCCAGGTATTGTAAGTGGCATAAGCTTGGTGATGTTTCACACACCAACCACATCTTTTATCGCACTTTATTAAATTTTTGGTGCAGTGATTTAACCCATAAAGAACCGTGCTAAATACAGGGAAATGCATCAGGACAACTTAGTGCAGGTGGTAACAGGGAAAGCTTCCTAGGGTGGGGGTGCCCTTTTCGGGTCGGTACCCCCGCTATATAGGTAGGAGTACCTAGGGATTATTAGGATACTTGTCCCAGACTCCCTCTGAAAGTGACTGGAGGACAATTGGACCTTGGACGGTACCTTGAGTAAACTTAACCTTGTATTGAGACCTATTTGGTCTCTATTGATTTATAAGCTACAGTATATTATATTGTATGTTTTCTTGTCCCCTGCACGTCAGATTTATTTAAATCCTGCTATTGTTTGCACTATGATGATTCGTTTGCTATTTCTGGGTTCGTGTTTTCAGAAGTTTTATTAAAGGTTATTTTTTTTAACCTGAGTATTTCAGTGATAGTTTTACATTCAAAGTAATTTGTGCATAGAATTATTAATGTGCCAGTTAAAGAACAATCAAACCTGGCTTGAACGAAGTGGAGTTAAAGTGGTTTTCCTGTTTCATTGATTAGCTTGAAACATGGAGGCAAAGATAAGTGAAGACTATTACCACATACATTGCTGTTCTGAGTTTGCTGCTTTTCAGAGCTAAGAGCAGATCTTATCTCCTGCTTTTGTACACAAGTTTCAGCAGTGGATGATAACTTCACTCCCTGCTCTGCTTCATATCTGAAAGAGGGAGCTTTTTTACATTATTTACTGACAAGCTTTAACTCTACAGTTAACGTTCTGTAGCCTTGTACACTGCTGTTTGCAAACCTCCAGCAGTCATGTCACTATAACAGTATCAGCGAGGAATAGCAGAGATGATATGCCAAACACTGCTGTGGAACCACCCACAGACTGAACAGAAAGGGTCTGAAGCAGGATGTTGCTCTGTAAAACAGCATGGTGAGATAATCTCTTTAAGGCTGTGTACACATCATGTTTCAGATGTCCATTTAGTATGTACACTGACAAAAGCTTCCGACATATATGCTAAATATATCCATAGGATTATAAGTGGCCCAATGGAGGCCAAAAGTGTGTCCATTTGGCCTCCATTTGAAAGGTATAGGTCTGTTTATATAAAAAAAAAATATATGAAATAGTGCAGGAGCCTAAGCTATTCAATACAATGGGATTTAGTTAAAAAAACATGTATGTTAAAGGGAATCTGTCGCCAAGACACAGATACATATTCTTAGCCGTTTTTATTTCCTGATTCTAGATTGCTCAATTTAGTTGTCTATATATGATCGTGGATACCACATTCTTGCCTGAGCTGCTTTTAACAGCAGTCAGAGAGATACTTTACAGCAGCTTCATGCACATAAGAGTCTGTGCACAAGAGCAGATCCATTGACTTCTATAGGAGAGTGTTGTGGGCATGCTCTGTGTGCAGAGAGGTGGAGAGGGTGAGCTGTGAGCTCCTATTGTGACTGGTGGATCCTGTGTTATCTATACACATTGGTGTCACCTTTCAGTTTAATCCTGCCTGTGCTGATAATGAGGAGACTACTGAAATCTCTTTCTACAGAACAGGAAATGTCAGACAATTAGGCCTAGTGGCCAAAGTGAAAACTGCAGGATATAAGAATTAAAAAAAAAATATTGGGCCACATGTATGAAAACTGTATAGTTCTAAAATTCACTTGGTTTCCCATAGCAACCAATCAGAACGCCCCTTTAATTTCATATAGTGCTCTGGAAGAATGAGAGGGGCATTCTGGTTGCTATGGAAAACAAAGTGAATTTTAGACCTAGACAGTTTTCATACATTGGCCCATTGAAAGTGATCTGGAAAATTAAAAAAAAAACAACCACAAATTGTTAAAAAAAAATTTGTTTAATATAGAAACATGAGTTAAACAAGAAGTCATTTTTTGATGACACATTACTTTTAAATTTGTATCCTTTTGTACAATTAGACCTTATGGGTGACAGATGCCACTATCTGTCAGAGACATGTCTTTAATGTATACTTCCTGGCGTGTAAGTTAAATGAAAGCCAGAAAATTGATGTGTTCCTAGTCTAAGAAAATGGTTAACTGGCTGGAAAGGAATTATAGCAAGGTTCTTTTTGTGCATATTGGGCCTCATCTATGAAAATGGTCTAATAGTAAGACTGTCCTCGCTGCCCATAGAAACCAAGTTGAGCTCAGCTTTAGTTTCTTATACTGCGCTGGACAAAATGTAAGGTGAATTATAATTGGTGGCTATGGGCAACACACACAGTCTTACCGTTAGGCTATGTGCACACGGCATAATTGCGGGGCGTAATTACGCCCTGCAATTACGCTGAGATTTCGGGAGCTTGCGCCGACTCCCGCAGCCCGCCGGCTCCATAGACATTCATTACTAGCGGCGCGTATTCGCCACTAGTAAATGACATGTCACTTATCTCCCTCCGCGGCGTATTGTGCGAGCAGAGAGAGGAGGCGTAACCCATAGTTCTCTATGAGAAGTGTGGATTACGGTAATGACTGGGATGTATCTCGGCCCGTATTGAGCGCAGTACGCCATGAAATACGGGCTTAAATACGTCCCAATTTAAGCTGTGTGAACATAGCCTTAGACAGTTTTCATACATGAGGCCCAGTGTGTCAGTAGTTATAAGGCTATGTTCACACGGCTTATTTTGGGGTGTATTTACGTCCGCAAATACGTCCCGAAATACGTTTCAAATACGTGTCACAAAGTGTGGCACGTATTTTGCGTCGTAAATACATTCCCCATTCTTTATTATGGGGATTTACGTTGCAAAATACGCCTCAATAAATGACAGGGGACTTAATTTTACGATCGTATTTACGGACGTATTTACGCCCGCAAATACGTCACGGAAATACGCCTCGTGTGAATGACGAGGCGTATTTTACATTGGAATCAATGCTAATCTAATTGTTCATTATTTGAAACGTATTTCGGGACGTATTTGCGGACGTAAATACGTCCTGAAATAAGCCGTGTGAACATAGCCTAACACTGTAAACCCATTTTTTTTCTGCTGTGCACCTGATTAGGAGGAGGAGGGGAAATTTGTGCTCAGGTGCTTCAATTAAACTGCAGGTTTCATTCTGAACTTGCTCTTACTCAGTAGCGTTAAAGGTAGAAGTTTAAGGCCAGTAAGTATATAAGTTTTTCTCTTGCTTTTCTTTGTATTTTGTAACTCGGATAATGGAGAGCAGGATTGGAGGTTTTCTTCAATACACAGGTTTCCAGATGTATGTACAACAGCAGCAGGAGTTCTAGGGTGAATACCACTGTGGCAGATATGAGCATGTTGCCCCCCTGGACGCTTGTATTGGAGATTCGGAGGAGCAAAATGCGGTACTGAAGATGATTTAAATCTCGAGAGGAGCATGCTGCTCACAGAGTAAGCAGTTAGTGTGGTAGTAATGAAAGGTGCCGAAATGGTGCAGGAGGACCAGGCGAGTAACTCGTAGTTAGTGGGGAGTGGAATTGGTTTCAGGAAAAGGATGACCACATCTGTTCAAATTTGCCATGTTAGGGATAGTGCAATGATGTCAGTCTCAGAAATGGCAACCCTGACGGATACAGCTCTTCCCAACAGCCAGGAGGCCGGCCCAAATAGTAGTGGATGGTAACAGAAGTATGACAAGAGACTGTTTCTAGCAGCGTATGTGGTCAAGAAGACAGATTAATTTGTTGCCAAGACCACCTGAACCAGATAGTTTGTGGTCTTCCTGGTGCTGGAGTTCGGCATGTGGTGAAACGGGTGGATAAAATACTGGGAGGGACTGGCAACAACCTTGCTGTTGTGGTCCATGTTGGAATCTATTGCAGAATACATGGTAGGTAGAGGGTACGTCAGGCTGTGGGAAGGTCCTCCAAGACTGTGTTTCCTGGAATAATGCCTATGCCAAATGCAAGGCTGGAAAGAAAGCAGGAACTTAGGAAGTTAAGAGGGTTTTGCCACAAAGCAAGATCTTTCTGCACCTCATAGCGGGCTACAAACCGACCTCAGTGAAAATGGAGATTGCCACAAATGTGCAACTCTCCTCCATTCATATCTATGGGAGTTCCAAGTATGCTGCCATAGAAAAGAATGGGGGGAACTGTACAAGCGGGGTTATCTCCCCATTTTCTAAGGCTGGCATGTAGAGGGCTATGAACCGGCCTCCGAAAGAGATTTTTGCTTTGTACTAAAACCCTTGATGCATGGCTGAAGTCTTGGTGTAAGAAAAAGTGTTTGGATTCCTGGAGCAACGGGCTGGAGTCATTGAGCTACAACTGTTTTCTGCAGATAATTTGCACCTGAATGGAGGAGGTGTACAATACTGGGGGAAATATTACAGAAGTGGTGGCAGAATCCTAGTCAACACGATTCCTTAAAATGACTTTTATTCAACAATTCTTTGTTCAAAATTCAACAGTAGTTGTTTCCTTCTTTTATGCAAAGTATAACATTTTTTAGAAAACGTTCACCTGAGATATATCCAGTGTAGCTGTAATCAGCTTTCAGCGTCCTTGCTGAGCCATGAGTCCTCGCTTCCTGAGCTGTTAACAACTCCTCTCCTCTCAGACTGCCGCTACGTCTACTCGCGACGTTTCGGGGGAAGACACGCCCCCTGCAGCTACAGTATTCACCTGGAGAGACTAAAGGTGCATGTTTAATTAAAAGAAGTGGTGGCATTTAAATTAGGAGTGAGTTAGGCAATCTAGAATATATAGGAGTATATAGGTTAGAGACTGGGCAGACTATATGTAACGGTCCTAGGTAGTGGATCCACTGGGCAACCACAAGCGAGGGCGGTAGCCACACCAGGGAGCGTAGTCTAAGTGGGTCCCGGTTTTCACCAGAGCCCGCCGCAAAGCGGGATGAACTTATTGCGGCGGGATTCCACCAGGTCGCTACCCCTGAGGTGACTTGCTTGCGGTGGTAGCCAAGGTATAACGTAGTACTGAAGCGGCAGGCAAACTCGTACTCAGGGACGGGCCAAAAGGTCAGGGAAGGCAGCAAAGGTTCGTTGTCGGAGAACGTAAGCCTGTAGGACTGGTACACAGGAAAGGCAACCGGAACGTAGAAAGGGCTTGCTCGCATAGGTATGAGCACTATGGAATCGGCGAGGGCCCAGAAGAGGTGGAACATTAATATAGGGTCAGCGGCAGGTGATTTAAATTACCGGCGCACTGGCCCTTTAAATTTGACAGAGCCGGCGCGCGCGCGTGCCCTAAGGAGCGGGGGCGCGCACACTGGCTGGGAGCAGAGACAGGAACGCGGTCAGGTGGGGAAGGAAGTCGGCGGGCGCGTGTGCGCTCATGGATAGCGGCGCCACTCGCCCCGGGCGCAGACTGCGCTGCAGGGGTACGAGTTCGCCCGCAGCCATGGACCACGGGCTGCGGCGCTACTCTTAACACTATAATGGTAAGTGGAGTAGACTATGGGGAGGATGACTAGCACAGTGGATAAGCAGATCCATAAGGTACAAACCAACATTGAAAACAAATGTGTGATAGAATTTAAAGTAATCACATTTCTTATATTGAATGGGTAAAACTAGATGGGAGCTTAAAGTGTCTGTTCACAAATGCCAGAAGTCTAGCGAGCAAAATGGAGGATTGAAGACCTGGTACTTAAGGAACAGATTGCTATATTTGGTGTTGCTAAGACATGGTTGGACTCCTCAAATGACTAGGCTGTTAATCTTTTAGGGTTTTGGACACGGTGAAAAGAAAGAGGAGTGTGTCTTTATGCTAGGAGTGATGTGGAAGAGAGTGTGAAAGAGGCAATAGAGAATAAGGATGTGGAATCTGTGTAGGTGGAAATCCAAGGTGGGGGGTGGGCTGTAAAAAATATTTTGGTGTCTATAGACCTTATACCACCTATAACACAAAAGAGGGGGCCTATCACATAAGTAATAAGTGGTCAACAAAATATTGTAATATACACCTAAAGATGCCAAACGACAAAAATTATTTGCATAAAACTAACTTTATAAACATATACTGAAAATTCTTAAACAGCCTCTATACCCATGTTCCCCTATGCATGATTCTACTATTTGCTACCTGTTTAAGTATTTTCAGTATATGTTTATATACATATTCATTATTTTTTAAGCTTAACAGGGCATTTGTTTCAGTATTTTCTGTAGAATGTTATATATTTTTGATTGAACATAATTTTTCCTTTGATGTTGTCATTTGGGGAATAAGGTGTTGTAGACATGCTATCTGTACAGTGCTATTGCCATTAGTATAGTAGGTTTTAAATACATATTTTTTAACAAATGTTTCAATAAAAGTTAATTTATTGAAATAATTTTTGTGGTTTGGCATCTTTAGGTGTATATGTCTATAGACCTTCTAATATCAATGATCAGATAGAGCAGGGGTCCCCAACTCCAGTCCTCAAGATCCACCAACAGGTAGCGTTTTCAGGATCTCCCACCGAATGCACTGACAATAATGAAATCGCCTGTGCAATGCTAAAGAAAACCAGAAAACATGACCTGTTGTTGGGTCTTGAGGACTGGAGTTGGGGACCCCTGAGATAGAGGGTCTGTGGTTTAAACAGAGTGGGCAGCACAGGCTGGTATGGTTGTAAGGGCACGTAGGACACCTATATAATGATAATGGAGCGTTGGTCACTGGAGATGAAAAGAAGGCAGAGCTGCTAAATGGGTCTTTTATCTCTGTATATGCAAACAATGAGAAAGTAGCTGATGTAGAGAGGGTCAATACTGTTAATACATCAACTACAGGGGTCTCTCCACATACAGTATTAATTAGTTCAGGGACAACCATTGTATGTTGAAACCTTAACTCTATGGAAAACTGATAATTGGTTCCAAAGCCTCCAATATGTCAAATTCGAAGTAAGAAAACATGAATAACTAAAAAAAATAAACACAGAAATAATGCAGAGAAGGCAAGTCTTTAATGTTAACAATCAGAAGGAACAACTGGAAACATCTCAATTACAAGAATCGATATCTAGAGTGAACCTGAGTGACTGGAACGGTAGCCAATGTGCACCAGCTTTCCATTCAAACTGCGTGGGACAGATGGATGTAACCGAGCACTGTACAGATCTTGGCTGTCATCACCAGCTTCATATATAGTGAATGGAGCTGCAGTCTTTTGGACTACATTGGAATTTTCCCATTGAAATACGCTTTATGTAGTGATAAATAGCATGGTAAGACCACTGTTTTGTATCCTGCACATGAAGTAAATAGGAAATAAAGGAAATGTAGTCCAAAAGAGCCTACACTTTTCCTATAGTTTCCTATGGTGTTGCGACGGTATATATCAGGATCCTTTTTCAAAGTATCTTGATAGATATCTGTGACAAAGGAAGGAAATATGATGTAAATGGGGACTAAGGCTATGTTCACACGGCTGATTTCAGAACTGATTCACGTCGGATTTCCGTCGTAAATACGTTCCGAAATCAGTTGCAAATCAGTTGCAAATAAGTTCCCCTAAGTGTGGCACGTATTTGGAACTGATTTCCCGACGGATTCACCATCCCCATTCATTATAGTTGGTGAATCCGTCCGGAAATAATTGACATGCACATTGTTTTTGCGGCCGGATTGCCATTAAAATCAATGTAAAACGGCCAGTTACTTGTTTGTAACTGATATCGCAACGGATTTGCAGCCGTAAATACGGCTGCAAATCCGTAGCGAAATAAGCCGTGTGAACATGGCCTAAGGCTGGGTTCACACCTTGGTAATTCACTATGTAGCAGCTGTCTGTCAGGATATTGTAAAAAAGGGAAACCCCCAACAGAGACCATGACATAGCTGCAGATGGCCCATAGACATCGACAGAACAAACGTAGTTGTATTAAGGCAACATGGTAGACAATTTGGTCTACTACGCTTTTGTGATAGGAACAGAAAGGGTGTATGTTTGACAAATAGCGCAAATGTCCAAATAGGACTACTTTGTTTTGGCGATGGGCTAGCTGTCGCTAAGTTGCAGTATCAGTCAGGACACCTTTTTTTACGCTATCTCTGACATAGTGAATAATGAGCCTATCTTGTGTGTGCATGTATGTGTGTGTATATATATATATATATATATATATATATATATATATATATATATATATATATTTTATATATATATATATATGGGGACAGTTTTTTTTTTTTTTTATGCGCTAGGTATAAGCTGGTAAAAATTACTTCACATATACACCAATCAAGACCACAGGACTCTATTCAAGCAATAGGCTGTTATATGTTAGTATACCTATTTTCTTTTACAGTATGGAGAAGTATACGAAGTGTACACTATTCTGTACATTGGTTTACAGTTAAGAAATGAATACAGGTACCTGAAGATGGAATTGACGAAAGAAGAGAGGATTGGGACAATTCTGATGTCCAGGGAAAGCAGCAGCCATATCATAGCCAATCACTATGCGGCTTGTCATCCACAGTCCTGGTTTTTTAGAATTTGGCTATCACAAGGCATTATGGGAAAGGAGCTGAAAAGCTCAAGCGCCCTCTATTGGATGTAACAAATCCTCCATTTACTTCTGACTCACTGAATCTTTAAGAAACAAAAGGGATATTAGACAAGCCAGTATCACTAGTCTACAGACAGCTGTTTCAGGGTTTTGCCCCTCATCCGTGTAGAGCAGAGTGATACTGGCTGGCTGGGTGGGAGGTAATGAGTGGCTCAGAAAGGGGAATATCTCTCCTATTTGGTGCTCTCCCCAAGGAGAGATATTCCTCTTTCAGAATTTGGCTATGAGGGATGCACCAGTGCTGTGTGAAATTGGTGGTCTTTGTAGGTGTCGGTTTTTGAAGTCTGCAGCTATGATTCGGCAGCCGCATTCCCCGGAGATCAGAATCGCCTCAATCCCCTCTTCTTTCATCAATTCTATCTTTTTAATTACCTGTAACGAGCATCAAAATTTTTGAACTCCCTGTACTGATAACTTTTGAACCACACAAGATATTGCAAATCTGATTGCTCTAATTAATTTCCGAGACAATTCTGACCTTCTTTGATAGGTTCAATGATCACATTCCCATTGGAAAAACTTCCCTTTGATCCAATATGGCGGCTTTCAAGATTATGACCATATTCCGGACATAGGCCCTCTCACCCATTACTTGCAGGGGTATTCAGGTGTATCATTTTCCTTTTCGTTTCTGAAATAAAAGGGTGTCTTAGGACTTTTCACTCACCCTGTACTAACATAAGGAATCTCCTGTTGGCGGTGCGGGTATACTACACAGGGCGCCTGAAGCTTTAACTTCTCCCACAATATTGCTATATGCACTACTATACCTCATTTGTAGTTCTTTATGTGCAGTCAGTGTTGCAGTGAGGAGACGGCTGCTATTACTGAGGACAACTGCTGATTATGTGAATACTAACTCCGGGGTCATGTACAATTTGTTTTATGGTGCGTTCCTGCAAATAGGAGGGCACAAAAGCCTTTTTTTTCTTTTTTCTTTTTTTTTTTTATGAATCAGTTCTTTTTTATTGAACAAGAATACTCACACAGTACTTTAGAGGGGTTGTCTCACTACATTGGTTCATCTCACCTCAGTCCTGTTTCCTTGGTTCATTTTGAATTCAGGGGCGTGTTTACTGGCTTCTTCTAGGCTGCAGTAGAAGCCAGGTCTGTAGCTATAGCAACCATTGCTGGCAGCCTATCAGGAGAGATCAAACAGGTCTGTAGCTATAGCGACCTGAGGAGCTGATGCAGCCCATACAAGAGGGGATATCTAGGAATAGGTAGGACACATGGTAATGGACATATATTGCAAAATGACTTGTTTTTGCAAGATCTTTAAAATAAAAAGCAGCAATCCTTGTAGTGAGACAACCCCTTTAAGGAGCAAATGTATAATAAAAGCATACAACAGTAAATTTTGTACAACTAGATTTCAAACACAAACTATGCCAGATAGACGCAAAACCCAAAAAAGGGAGAGGAAAAACCTACCCTCCTTCTCCCCATAGCAAGGTTCATTCCTACATCTTCAAAAAAGAAGAAAGAGAAGCAGGAATATAAGGTGGTCTAACACTTATCAGTTAGATACCGGTAAAAGATTTAGGGTGACATGTCCTATGAGGGCTGCGACATTTTTTTGGGTGCATTTAGCGCAAAAAATCTGTTGACGTCCTATTTTCTACATAAATGAACTGAAATATACCAAAACTAGGTGCATTATACACCAGGCACGACACATGTGAATGCGCCTAAAGTAGGCGCATCAGATATGCCAGCAATGATACGCTATGCGCCTACATTATGCTATGCACCTAGATTAGGCGCATCAATTATACTATGCAAGGTATAGCACACACCAGATTTTTGACAGGTTCATACATTCAGGCACACTATACACTGATTTAATGCGCCTTAAAAATGGCGTGGAGGCGCCTCTTTTCTAACATGTCGCCCTAAGTCTATCTCTCAGAAGTGACCTAGATGGCAAGCCTGATGTATCCAACCAAGGACCCCAGATCTTCTCAAACTTGGTTAAAGAATTCCTTTTGACATAGACACCTCTCTCCAACCTCAATATCGAATTCACTTTAGTAACAAACATCATTAGCTGTTGGAGCATACTCCGAATCCAGTGAAAAGCGATAAGTTTGCAGGCAATATATAATGACCTTGAGAGACTCGAGGATATCGCAGAATCAGGGCACGTAAGCTCTACGGGCGCCATCTACATTGGATTCTGGCTGATAGACAACTGATAACTGGCTGCAGTGTC
Organism: Phyllomedusa bahiana; assembly: GCA_025379985.1. Classification (NCBI taxonomy): domain Eukaryota; kingdom Metazoa; phylum Chordata; class Amphibia; order Anura; family Hylidae; genus Phyllomedusa; species Phyllomedusa bahiana. The sequence goes on along the minus strand of JAODAL010008009.1, from coordinate 10,143 downwards.
TGGAATCACAGAGAGCTCTGCCTCCCGCCATTTAACCCATTTTATGCTGCATTCAATAGTGACAGTGGCATTGAGGTGGTTGGACAGGCTGCTTTCGATTTGGTTATGATCTTGTCTATAATTATCACACTTAGTAACATCAGCCTTAGCACTAGCGGTGGCTGTGGCTCATCAGGTTGGTCATCAGCCCTACACATATGTCTGGATCTGGGTTCTCATCCAGGGTTGTCACTTTTCTTAAACTGTGTTAATCTAGCACAGGGGTGTCAAACTGCGGCACTTCAGCTGTTGGGAAACTACAACTCCCATCATGCCCACTGGTATAGATTATACAAATGCATGATGGGAGTTGTAGTTTCCCAACACCTGGAGGGCCGCAGTTTGACACCTGTGATCTAGCATATCAACTATTACACAATGTTTTGGGGTGAGGCCAGGAAGTGAAGTCCGTGGGTGAGCTTGATGTTTGCTTCTCAAAGTATTGCTCCATGTGGCTGATTTGCTTGGGATACCTGCTGACGGGTAAAGAAGTCTGAGCATTTGGAAAGTGAAGGAGAGCCGTCCTAGAAGAGAGTCTGAGCCGGATGGACTGGAGATACCTGGAGCCACTTGGATGGATCCTAGTAATGTTCTTTATCTTTGGGAAAAAGTTGCTTCTTCTTTCTTCCAATATAAGTGTCTTGAGACCTTTATAGTTGCCACTATATTATTTTTTAGTAATAACAATGAGAAATATCCCACATGGTTTGTAGCTTAGCCCATAGACTGGTGGTATGAGTAACCCCTGTGTGTTATGTGTGGTGGACCTGGGTTCTAATCCCCTGGATTCCTGTTTTGTGCAATGTTATTTGCCCACAACCTTATATCTTGATATTAACTTTGACAAGCAGTCATTTCCTAGAGCCCGAGCTGATTTAGGGGTTTGTGAGGTAGGAGACAAAGTATAGACGGTCCCCGGGTTACAAACGGGATAGGGACTGTAGGTTTGTTTTTAAGTTGAATTTGTATGTAAGTCGGAACAGGTATATTTATTAAATGTAATTCCAGCACAAGTGTTTTTTTAAGTTTTGGATGGTGCAGGGAAGGGTTTTTACATTTGTTTTGCTGCCTATGGCCCTGTTTAGAAGATTTCACCTCATTTTCATCTCGTGTTCTGCTGTGGCATGCTGGAACTTGTCGTTCCACAGCTACGATCTGCTGTGGAACTAGAAGTGCAAGCATGCCCCATAAGTGTCTATCTGTAACTAGGGGACAGATGTAAGTTGGGGACTGTCTGTACAGATACCGGTGGTCCGGTTCAGATCTGTATGTTGGCCTTTTTGGGGTAGTAGCTCAATGGGGGAGCTGGCTGTACAAAAATCTGCCAGATTGGTTTTTTTTTGTGTTACAATCTCCAGCAATTTTACAGCTGAGATTTATGTGATAAAATTATCTTAGGAGTTTTGAACCAGAGCAGAGTGGTTACCTCCGGAGCTTTTATGCCTCTGAATGGGCTGTACATTTTGGTAATCTTGACATGTAGATTGTAGTGACTGCACCTCATCCCCCCCATGTTCTGGATTTGAACTATTGGGAAAAGAGATGAAGGAAGAAGAGGTGGAACTCCCAGGTGACCTTCTACATCTGTAGCATCAGAAGCACTGGAAGAAATATTCCAGGTATAGCTGCTCATTGGCCACAATTTATAGGATCTACTATCCACAATTGGTGAACACACTCTGGTTAACATCATGAAATATGTCCAAACTAGTTATGACCTCGCATAACACACAGGCTGACCCCATGGCCATCACCTTGTGTCCACAGGTGAACAAAGATAATTCGGAATGTGAAACCTAATCAAGACAAATCCTAGCGTGATCCAGTCTGATTGAGGAGTGGATCCTCTTATCTGAAGCAAGAAGCTGCTCTGCCTTTCCAACCTACAAGAGGTCGAACATGATGAATCTTATTGTGGCGCATGCCTTTTAGGGCATGTCCCCACGGCACGGGTTTTCGGCCGGTTTTTCAGCCGGTTTGCCGTTTTTCAGACCGCCTGAAAAACCGGCCGAAAATGAGCACAATGGTGCTCTATGGAAAACCCGTGCAGCAGTCCCCACTGCACGGGTTTTCCGCCCAGTGGCAAAACATTGAGCAAGCACCATCTTCTGTCCGGTTTTCGCATGGAATCTGTGCTTCTCAATGGGAGGAGGGAGGGCTGTTCTCCGCTCATCGCGGAGAAAAGCTGTCCCCCCCCACCCGCGGCCGTGGGGACGGGCGCAAAATAGGACAAATACCGTCCGGCAAACCGGCCGGTATTTGTCCTATGCCGTTGGGATGCGCCCTTAGGCCTCGTTCACACGGCTTATTTCTCCGCGGATTGGCGCCGTACTGCGCGGCGGATTTGCGCTGCAGTACGGCGCCAATCCGTCGGAGTAATTACGGTAATCCACAGTTCTCATAGAGAACAGTGGATTCCGTCGCTCCTCCCCGCTCGGCGAATCCGCCGGGCGGGGAGAAAGTGACATGCACATTATCCAGGCGCATTACGCGCCATGGATAATGCAAGTCTATGGGGCCGGGGAGCGGCGCCCCCGCCGCGCTCCGGCCCCGCCCCTTATTCACGGCGGATTTGTGAGTCGGATTGCGCTCACAAATCCGTCGGGAATAAGCCGTGTGAACATTGCCTTAGAGTAGCTGAGAAAGGATAATCCGGAGTAAGACTGACCCGCCAAGACTGGACAGAGATCTTACTCTGGTGTTTGGTTTAGTGAATGTCACCGATGTGGCCCTGGATAATATCTGTGAATAGATGTATTCATCAATTTATGAGATGGTTACTGTTTGTGGGAACCCAGGAAACTAATCAACTGGGGCATAAGGGTCAAAACATTGTGTTCCTGCAAAATCCTTTTCTTTCCCCTAGGTCACTAGAAACACATCATATCCTTCACCACCGTGAAACAAAACAAAATCCAAGGTCGCCACCTTGAATGTAGTAAAAGTGTGGAAACTTTTATTGGAGTTTTGCCGGCTCAACAATAATAAAATGCTGTGCAGAGGCTGGCATATAATCAGATGTATGTAGCCGACATGTTTCGAGCGACACAGCGCCCTTTTTTGGTCTGTGCTACGACTAAGAGTGCTGTGTCGCCCGAAACATGTCCGCTATATCCCTCTTTATTATTTTTATATTTTATTTATTATTTATTTTATTTTATATTTTATTTATTATATTTTATTTTATATTTTATTTATTATTTATATATTTATTTTATATTTTATTTATTTTACTTTATTTTTTTTGTATCGGCAATACTCCAATACATTTTTCCTCGCTTGTTCTACATTCTTGGTGCCGACCTTGGATTTTGTTTTGCTTGGTTGTTCATGCGCATCTTGGAGCGTGGTCAGTGCACAAAAGTTGCTACGAGGATTCCTTATTACTACGCTACCTACTATATAGGTGAGCATCTTTTTCCTTCACCACCATGCATGCCCAGAATGCCAGGCACACACCATTTAATAATGCCACCAAAACCTGCACACTGGTATCAGCTGTTAAATTTTGAGGGTACATTCATACATCATCATGTAGCCCGTTGTGATGGTATTTGTCATGGAAGGCCCGCACTACAGTATTTTCAGATCTGTTTGGACGATTTTATAGGCAATGTAAAGGATTAGAAAAAGATACCACACCTCCTGTCGATTAGGTACTGCAGCTCTGTTTTGCTTTTTGCAGTATGGAATAGCATATGACGTCTGTGCTAATCTGTACACTGCTATACAGTCAGGAATTATATTCTAAACCCTATGGGTTAGCTAACCCCCTGTATGTCCAAATCCGTCCCCTTCCTAGCAAGTGATCTGCTGTCGACTGTGCGTTGTACTACAAAGGGGTCTGCAAGCAATAATCCCCCCCATAGTATTGCTATATGCCAAATTATACCAGAGAATACTAACAGCAATATATGCAATTTTTTTTATCTTATCTATGATTATTACACTGAGTACAGATCAGTACAAGCAGTGGTGTTGGCTGTGGTTGTCTGCCTCTGGGTTCTGTTCCCAGGGGGTCCCTTTTCTTAAACTGTGTAAATTTAGCTTAGATACTGTCACACCATGTTTTGGGGGTGAGATGAAGTAGTGAAATCTGTGGTTGAGCTTTATGTTGGCTCATCTGAGTATTTGCTCCATAGGGCTTTAGGCTTTGGTTCCTGGGTTTCAGGGAAATATGTTGGAATTGTAGGAAAGTGATTGACACCTGTTGTAGAAGATGGTGGTTTAAAGTCTTTGGGTATGTTCACATCGCTTATTTGTGCGCGTAATTGCGTGCGTATTTCGCCACGCATTGCGCTTAATATGCGGCGAAATGCTTGCCGCAATTACGGTAATTCATAACTCTCATAGAGAGCTATGGATTACGCGTCATCTCCCCGCCCGTACAGTACGATCGGCCCCCGGCCGGCCCCCCTCATGCTTTGGTATTACGCACTGATCAGCACGTGGTTCCAAAACACCAGGAGTCACGCTGCACGTACTCTACCCACAACAATAAGCCGTGTGAACATACTCTAAAACTGTGTGAACACACCCCACTATGCATGCAATCTGATTAAAGAATCAGGCCAGGAGGTTGACATCTTTTCCGTGGTTTTGGGGAACGGTTCCGTCTGCGCTTTGCGGATTCTTCGTCCCCCACAACCACTGACATGTTCATGTTCCGCACAAAACTGGGTGGAAGAATGAACATATTTTAAGTTTTTTTGGACTGCCGGTGGTGTAAAAAACCGTCCGGCAGAAAATCTGTTCGGTGGGGCGGCTGAACGGGTTTTCCATTAAATTCCACCAGGATGGTTGTAATTCAGTTTACAGATGGCTTTCAAATCCGGAAAAACATCTGTAAAACCGTCTGAAAACCTTTGCCGTGGGGACAAGCCTTTAGAGTGCTTTCACACAGTGCGTTTTTTTTTTTTTTTTTGCAGAAATGCACAGCAATAAACTGACTTTATTGTTGTGTATTTCTGCAAAAAAATGCGTCTAGTGGGTTTTTTTTCTGCTGAAATGCACAGTATTAAAGTCAGTTTAATGCCGTTCAATTCTGCAAAAAAAATAAAAAAATTCACAAAAAAAAAGCATTGTATGAAAGCACCCCTTGTTGTATGAATATGTGAAATCTGAGGATAGGCTGGAAATACCTGGAGACGTTTGATGGATTCTAGTGATATATTTATCTTCGTTGCTTCTTTTTTCTTACAGTTTGTGTCTTGACACATTTATAGTAGTCGGTATATTTCTCATTGTCTGTAGTCAAAAGTATTATAACTAATGACAAGGAGAAAATCAGCCACGGTCTCTGGATCTGCCTGTAGGTTGCTGGTATGTGCCACCCATGTACATTGCATGTAGGACACTGAGGTTCTCATCCTGTGGATTCCTAGTCTTGTTTTTCAGCAATGTTCTTAGTTGTCCCTCACAGCCTTACATCTTGATGATAAGGCTATGTCCACACTGCACAGGATTACGATCGTATCTCCGGCGCTTTTCGTTTTTTAAAAGCGCCGCGATACGATCGTCAGTGTGGGGGCCTAGACGGCAATAGAAAAGAGAGTTGCAGTCTACACAGCTCGTCTTTTCTCTGCCCGTCTTCGGCAGCGGCGTAATTATACAAACATGTTTGTATAATACGCCGTTCTTCTCGTCTTCTTGACGTCTTCCCATACATGCTATTGTATGGGGACGTCGGGAAAACGAGAAGAGCCGCGGATTTGCACAAAGCGTGACAAAAGCCGCGGGTGTTTGGCACTAGAGAGAGAACGGCCGCTTTTGAGACCGTTTTTTCTCTGATGCAGTGTAGACATAGCCTAACACTGAGAAACCCTTGCTTCTCAGAGCTGGAGCTGGTTCAGAGGTTAATGCACTTGGAGACGCAGTAGATACTGCAGATCCTAGTTCAAATCCTTAGAATAGCAGCTAAACATAACTTATTGGCCAATCTCTTAAAATATATTTGTAATTATTCTTTATGGGGAATGATGTAAAATGAAAAAGTCAGATATTGAGCCTTTAAAGCAGGCATCCTCAAAATGCGGCCCTCCAGCTGTTGGGAAACTACAGCTCCCATCATGCCCACTGTTATAGATTATATAAATGCATGATGGGAGTTGTAGTTTCCCAACAGCTGGAGGGCCGCAGTTTGAGGATGCCTGCCTTAAAGGGTTATACCCGTCTCAGACTTATGACATATTGATAGGATAGCGGAAATACCCCTTTCATGTGACCACACACGGCTACACATGAAAGATACAGATGGCCTCCACCAAAGTTTCGTTCCTACAGTTTTCCGGCTATCGCTTGGGAACTAAAATCTAATGAGCGGGCTGTGATGGTTCTTGTTGTAGGTCATCAGACAGAATGGTGCAGTGGTTAAGGTGACTGACAGTCACGCCTGTGTTTCTGGGCTCAAATCCCGTGTTTTTTTTATTGTGACGCAGTTAATTTGGTTTTATGAACATTACCATAATGGTTTATTTAAGGTCAAGAAGATCTACACTTTCTGAATAGATTAATTCTGGTAAGTAATATTGCTACATTATGAAATCCTTAGTGAGAAACATGGCTGCCATCGAGCTGGGACTTAGGATCTGGTTTGGGCATAAACACGGTTTATCACGTGAGACACCAGCTTCCGGCCTCTTCTGATACCTTCCTGATATTGTCTATGACTATTACACTCAGCAGTATTCCTATCAATGTGGCTGTGGCTCATCAGGTTGCTTGTCAGGCCTGTCTATACATTTAGGTTCTCATCCGAAGGTGTCCCTTTTCTTAAATTATTTATTTTATCTAGTTTATTGAATATTACACCATGCTCTGGGCTGAGGCTGAGCGGTTCAGTCTCTGGCGGAGCTTGATCTTGGCTCTTTGGAATATTTGGCTGTAGGATTTGGGTGCCGGGTGTCAAGGAAATAACTTGAATATTGATCCTGCTTTCTAGATCCACCTGTAGATTGCTGATACGTGCATCTCATGTGCATTATATGTGGGTGACCAGGGTTCTCATCCATGAAAAATTCTAGTCTTGCTTTTCTGCAATGTAGTTAGTTTGCCCCATCTGCATCTTAATAACACTGAGAAAAAAATACTTCTCCAGCTGTTCCTGGTCTAGGGGTTAATGCGCAGCGATGCTAGACATCCTAGCTGAAATCCCAGACGAAGTTTATTGGGAAAAAAAAATGTACGTAAAGAAAAAAAGCCAATTTTGTTTTTAAATTACATATTATAGTCACATGTTGCTTGTCAATACGTGGGAAAAAAATGATATTGCTCCTTTCCCGGGTCAGTCATTTATGGCGTATAGATGGTGTATATACCTAATATTTCTCAGTGGAAATACCCTTTTAATGTGGCCACCTGAAGGCTACTCATGGCCGCCACCATTGTTGAACGTCTATGGTTTTTATGTCTGTCGCTTGGAAAATAAAATCTAATGACTGGGCTGTGAGGATTAATGTCACAGGTTATCAGAAAGAATGGTGCAGTGGTTAAAGGGGTTGTCTCACTACATGGATTGCTTTTTATGTTAAAGATTTAGCAAAAACTAGTCACTTTACAATATATGTACATTAACAGTGTCCTACCTATTCTGAGATATCCCCTCTTGTATGGGCTGCATCAGCTCCTCAGGTCGCTATAGCTACAGACCTGTTTGATCTCTCCTGATAGGCTGCCAGCACTGGTTGCTATAGCTACAGACCTGTTTGATCTCTCTTGATAGGCTGTCAGCACTGGTTGCTATAGCTACAGACCTGGCTTCTACTCCAGCCTAGTAGAAGCCAGTAAACACGTCCCTGAATTCAAACTGAAAGCAAGAAAACAGGACTGAGGTAAGATGAATCGATGTAGTGAGACAACCCCTTTAAGGTTGCTGTCAGTCACTCCTGTGTTTCTAGGTTCAATTCTCATATGGTCTTTTTATGACACAGTGAGTTTGGTTTTATGAACATTACTGCAGTGTTTTAGTTAAGGTTTAGAAGATCAACACTTTTTCACTATAGATGCAATTACGGGAGACCTCTGCTTCCGACCTCTTCTGATGATATCAGCCCCAGCACAGGATGCTGCAGCCAATCACTGGCCTCTGCGGTCATATGCTGTACATGCAGGTTTAGTTGCAATACTGTGTGGTCCATTGGTCATTGAACATGACATCATCAGTGAGGGACGGGGGGGGGGGGAGGGCACTGGAGCTCTTTCAGCGCTGGAACGGGGGTGATGGGAGAGGTAAGTATGGGTTAATTTTCTATTGTAGCTCAGTGGGAGGCGGTAGGACGGTTTCCAGAAGTCTTGGAAAACCCCTTTAGGTCTGTGGCTGAGCTCGTTGTTGGTTCCTCAGAATATTCACTCCATAGGGCTGTAGGCTTGGGATCCCTGGTGTCAAGGAAATAACTTGGAATAGAAAGAAAGTGATTGACACTTGTTATAGACGAAGGTTTATTTTAGTTTTAGCAGTATAAATATGTGAAATCTGAGGGTGGGCTGGAGATACCTGGAGACACTTGATGGATCCAAGTAATGTCCTTTATCTCTTACCCTCTTCGTTACTTCTTTTCTCTTCCAGTTTATGTGTCTTGACAAATTTATAGTAGTCTATTATAACTAATGACGAGGAGAAACATCAGCCACAGTTTCCGGATCCACCTGTAGGTTGCTGGTATGTGACACCCATGTACATTATATGTCAAAGACCGGGGTTCTCATCTCCTGGATTCCTAGTCTTGTTTTTTGGCAATGTAGTTAGTTCACCCCCTGGTTTTACAGCTTAATAATGACCTTGACACACACGTTCACTTCTCAGATTTGGGACTGGTTCAGGAGTGGATGAGTTGGGAGATGTAGTAAGGATGCTGGGTATTTTAGTTCACATGTCTGAGCAAGCTCCTCGAGAAATTAATTATATAAAGCAAAAATTTCAACTTTGTTTTTTAAATTATATATAACAGTAACATATGTAAAAATAAAAAATAAAAAAGTTGACAAAATTGTCCCTGTAAAGGGTTATACCCTCTTAGGGTATGTTCACACGGCGTAATTGCGGCACGTACAGTATGCGCCGCAATACGGCGGGTGATTTGGGAGTCGCGCTGATGAGCGCGTACTCCCGAAGCACGGGGGGGCCGGCAGCCTGCTGGCCCCATAGACATGCATTACTCGCAGTGCGTAATCGCGGCGAGTAATTGACATGTCACTTATCTCCCCGCGCGTACAATACAATCGCATTGTGCGCGGGGGGGGGGACGGGGGGGGGGACGAGGCGTAATCCATAATTCTCTATGAAAGCTATGGATTGCTGTAATTGTAATTAAGTACAAATACGCGACGAAATGCGTGCCGAAATTACACCGTGTGAACATACCCTTAGTGGAAACACCCCTTTAATGTGGCCACCATCAAGGTTAAACTCATTTCTGTGGCTTACAAAATAAAAATCTAGTGACTGGGCTGTGATGGTTGATATTGTCTGTCATCAGAGAGAATGGTGCAGTGGCTAGGGTGGTTCTCAGTCACCTCTGCGATCAAATACCTTATGTTTTTTTATGACACGGTTTCCTCGCGGGTGATTCGGTTTTATGAACACTGCTGCAAAGGTTTAATTAAGGTCAAGAATATCAAAATTTTCTGTTTAAATTAAGCCTGGTAAGTAATATTATCAAGAAACATGGCCGCCATCGAACTGGGACTCAAACCAGATCCAGTTATGTGAGACGTCAGCTTCCGGCCTCTTCTGATGTTTTCCCGGCATTTTATGGTTTTCATGACTATCGCTTGGAAAATAAAATATAATGACTGGACTGAGAAGAGCGATGTTGTGAACCATCAGATGGAGCGGTGCAGTGGTTAAGCTGGTTGTCATTCACGCCTGTGTTTCTGGGTTCAATTCCCCTGTGGTCTTTTTATGACACAGTTTTCTTGCTGTTTGGTTTTATGAACATTACTGCAATGGTTTAGTTAAGATTTAGAAGATTAACACTTTCTCTATAGACCAAGTCTGTTAAGTAATACAGCTACATGATGAAAACAATATTGAGAAACATGGCCGCCATCGAGCTGGGACTTAGGCCAAATTTAGGGACAACCCCAATCCCGTTAGTGAAAAAAAAC